>SNQJ01S0091166.1:23751-51117 GCA_010110895.2 Picea sitchensis | reverse complement strand
AATTAGAAGTTTATCTTATATTTTCATCTAATGTTTGTCGTTTCCACCATATCATAACTAGTAGTTTTGTATAAGGCAACTTAGGATCAATTTTTCATTCCATGAGGATTATTCCATTGCAATCCTTAATGTATCCATGCCATATCTCCTTCTCCAACTTGATATCCTTTGTAAAACCATGTTTAATGAAGTAGCCAACCTTGTGATTATCAACATATGTTAGAAATTTTAGTATCCCATCCACACCAAAAGAATATTGTTTCAAATGATTCATAAAACTTGTCCCATATCCCTTTACTTGTTCATCCACAATAATAGCATAGAAAGTTGTTTCTCCGAATATCTGGCAAAGATAAGGGTGATAAGAGATTCTCCCAACAACTTGATTTTGCTTGATGATCATCACTGACTTATGGCTCCTGTCCACTACAATTATAACAATATAATCCCTTGGCATGTTTGGAATTTACCTTACAAATATTTTCTTTAATCCAATAAACTAGATCATTTGTTGATCAATTCCATCATTACCAAAACACATGAGTTTAAGTCCGTCTGCATCTTCCTCTCTATTGATGGATTCTTCTCTAGAACAATAGGCTCTATTGGTCTGAATGTGATTAGTATAAGAAGTCTTATTATCTTCCTCTTTCATGGCACTAATTAAAACAACATAATCGGAAGGAGAAACTTGGGCATTGTTGGCAGAGATATTAGTTGTTGTTGTTGTTAGTATCAATATTCTCTTCCTTGAATGTGTCAATAATTGGATCAATTTTAATACTGGCGGAAACCCAAACTCTAGTAGCATCAAACTTGGGTTTAATATTGCAAGAGTTAGGAGTTTCATTGTCCATGCAAATGATGGTGAAGGTGTGCATGGAATAATGGTCATCAATCAAGTTTTCTTCGTCATCAAAATCCTCTATGTCATCAATGTTGTCAGTGTTGATGTTTTCTAACTACAATTGGTTTCCCCCATTGAGTTTTTCATCTTCCTTGCTGGAGGTGAGAGTGTTGTCTCGGCTCTCGGAGAGAAAGGAGGGGTGCAATATGTGTAAGGGATTTTTCATCTTAAGGTATTCAAGAACCCAAAATACATGTTTCATAGGTGGAGAATAAGTCATGCCAATATTTTTTCCCCCATCAAATAAGCACTAATGGTTGTATACAGTGTAAGTTGTGTGCCTTCTAAAACTGAAATATATTGAGAAGGCATTAGTCCAGATGAATACATATTTATCATCACAACAACTCTTTGAGAAATTTTGGAAGTACTTGTTATAGGTCATTGAGTAGAAATAAGGTGAATAAGATCAAGCAATCTGCTATGATACTAACTAATTTCACCCTTTCTTGCAAAATCATCAGTCCATATCTCCAATGAACTATCAGATAAATTCGCTCACAATAGGATTTTTTTTAGCATGTGATTAAATGCAACAATCAATATATTGGCATAGAAATCATCACTAATTCTTATCCTTGCTCCCTTTTTCTTATCAATTAGACCAAAATTTGAGTTGAACTTGCCAATAATAAACATTCTTCTACCATCATCTACTTGTGTGTTTCTCTTCAAGGATGAATTATACTCCCTAAATAAGAACAACAAGAGAGGCAGTGACTCAAAATGAATCCCATGTTCATCACTAAAATTGTGTTGCAATTTATTGCAACCAAGTGCAATCATAGTTTCATATAGACATTCAACAAATCCAACTTCACTCTCATAAATATTACTATTCTAAGAGGTTGAACGAATGACGAAACCTTTTGTCACATGCATAAGGATTTCAATCAAGCCAGAGCTCCATAGAGCTAGTATATGATCCCATTCTGCATATGCAATAATAGCATTAAGAGATGTTGTAATTGTAGCAACATGATGTTTGGTTGTATCTATCTACTTATACTTCATATCATCTTGAGCCCCTATAAAATGATAATAAACAAGCTTATATAAAAGAGGAATAAATTCTGGTAAAGAATGTGTCAAATTGTGCAATAACTACCAATGTTGATCTCCTTCTAAATATTCATTGTACACACTAATGTCTTCTGGAAGCCACCTCAACATCATAGCAACAATTTATGCATGTATTAGAATATGATCACATAGAGAGACAATAATTGGTAATAATCTCTTCCTTAGAGGAAGTCATTCTCTCCTTACCACCTCTACTACAAGTGTTTCAATTTGGCTCTTCAAAACCCATGCTTCATGAGGATTTGCTACTTCAAGAACCATATTAGCTACCATATTTGAAAAATGTCCCATTTATTTAGTGTTGATATCCTCCCATCACAACTGCACGGGATGTTGTATCATTTTGAATCCATAGTGACAAATTTCAGAAGACGAATCTCATGTCACCATTGGAAATGAAGCATTTTCTAAAACACAAACATCCCCGGATTTTTTAAATCAAGATAGAAGGCAACATCCTACCTTGCTTCAGTAAAGGAGCTCCAATCCAAGGTTGTAGTCACAACCTAAGATGCAAAACTCACCTATTTTCTTTCATCCACCATCAATTCAAGCACTATTTCTTTTTCCCACTATGAATTGAGCCTTATACCTTCCAGCTCCACATGATTTTACACATATAAATTTTCATATTTTTTATCCACCAAATCATTGCCTCCCAATAAATTAGTTGTTGAGATTTTGGGGTTGGAACAATGATCATGTACTAATTCCACATCCTTTCTATTGGAATCGAGCAACCCAAAAACCACAAGTATACACATAATTTCTTTAACTAATTGACCTGATGTAGAAGGAATTTGTTCCAATAATGCATCCTCTTCATCTTGTAAAACAACTCCTACATCATTGATAAAATATTCGTCATCGACAACCTCGTGGGGAGAATTTGGAAGGAAAAAACATTTCAAATTTCTTGAATCTCCTTACTATCATGTTCAATTTCTTCATAGACTAATTCAGAAAACATGTTGTGGAAACTACAAATGGCTCTAATACCAATTGGATTCAACCCAATATAAACATATATATTATCATTTTAATTCATGAATGTTGTATTGATGCACAACCCACATTATATACAAATAGGGTGTAAGAGTCGTAACTCTTCATATGGCCTCAATATTCATTAGACTATAATAACTTATTGATTATCCACTTACATATAATCATATTTTAGGTATACTACAGGTTAACTATGTTGCTTTGTACGTAATAAAGAATCACAATGAGTCAAAAGGATGTCTTTGGAAAAATGATGGTACAACACTTCCTTCCATACTTCATCCAAAATATCCCCATGTATGGCACACTATGGGTATCATCCTCCATCCATCATATCACCTTTGAGACTAAAACCTAAGGTTCAAGTAGTCGAGGATCACATTGAGCACCAAAAATAGGTTCTCCAATTATTGAAGGACAACTTATCTATAGCACAAAATAGGATGAAACAACAAGCATATCAACTTCATAATGAAAAACACCCTGAAGTGGGCGATCGAATATTTCTAAGGATGCAAACATACAAACAAATCTTCTTAAAGCAACAAGAGTAGGAAAATAAATTAGCACATAAATACTATTGTCCCTATAAGGTGTTGCATAGGATTGGTAGTGTGACTTACAGATTGAAGTTTCCTCCATATTCACGTGTATATTCGATACTTCATGTTTCTTGTTTGAAGTAGGTAATCTATGGAAAGATCCAAATTCCTACTATTTTTTCAGATATGGATGAAGAGGTAAAATCATACTAGAATGTGAAACGATCATTGAAACATGGTTCAAGCAACTACAAAATTGAGCAATTACTAAGTACCTCATTAAGTGGAAGAAGATTCCAATAGAAGTGTGACTTACAAAGATGATCCATTCATACAAAATAATACGCAATTGATCAACATTAAGGGGTTCAATTTGAAGTGGAGGGGTATGTTATCCCCCTAACCATAGCCCTCATTTAATATCATTACATGTTACTTATAGTTATGTTTATCTTATTAGTATTTCTTTTTGTCCCTCTTCATATCATATATATACATGAATGAGACTCATTTGAAGGATGGTCTTATCTTATGCATTTGATATATTATAAAAGGAGGTTTCCCTTGGAAGAGGTTTCGTATTCATTCACTATTTCACTTGATTTATGCATGTCGTTACTAAATTTAATCTTTTATGCTTATTTTATTATTTGATCCATAATAATGGATGTCTTAATACTTCAATGTCTCCCTCTACTTGTCCACTTCGAATACTAGGAAACACTGCTCCTTCATCTTGGGATGGTAATCATATGGTTATATTCCATCCGAGCCCTATTGGTTTTCTTACTCTTAAAACACCCAAAATGTATGCAATCCAAGTTTCAAAATCAACATAAATGTTGTTTACTTCTAACATACCTTGGTTTCTTTCCCATTTCTTTGGAGTTGACATCCTTCCTAGCGATGCCTTAGGTCCATTCCCAATTACCCTTGCATCATCATAGTTCCTTTGATATGTATGAACTTTAAGCAAAGAACCACTTCAATCAAGAGGTGTTTGCTTAATTTAAATAGGGAAATATGTCCCAAGTTTTCTGATTTGACGAACCTAATAATATAGCTTGGAGATAGTGTAGGGTCCTAGTAAATCACATGTGAGTTTCTATGCCTTGTCCTTCTTTCAAATGTCATAGAGAGGACTAGTTATCCCTCCTAAAATTCATGTGGCTTTAGCTCACTGTCATGGTACCTCTTCATGGAATAATTCACTATTTTCTATTGAAATGTGGCCCAAAGGTGGTCTTCATCCAACCACTCTAATTTATCTAATCATTCCTTGAACGATTACTCTAGGTGTAATCTTTTTATCCATTATGATTTGCATTGAAGGCACCCAATATTCTATAAGCATGATGGATTTATTTTGAATTCCAATGAGAATGGTGTCTCTCTCGAATGCTTCTTCCATGTCATTTGATATGCCTAAAGTGTTGCATGCATTATGTCAACCCAGTCTGATCTCTTCATATCACAATTCTTGGTTAGAATTGAAACAAAGATCTTGTTTGTGCTTCCAGCCTAGCCATTGGATCCAGCATAGTAAAGAATGCTCTTATGGTGTGTGAAAAAATATTCATTAGACCCACAACAACCTTCCCTATAAAATAGAGGCATCGGTTGGAAGTGATTTCAATTGGACATTTGAACCTACAAAGCACGTCCTTGAAAATAAATTTAGTAGTGGCTTCTTATGAGGCCTCTCTAATGTCTTTTCCCTCCACTTACTTGGTTAAAATATTAGTAGCCACAATGATATACTTAATTTGTGTCTTCTTCAACAAAATTAATTTTTTGATAAAATCTATCCCCCAATGTTCAAAAATGATACTTGCCAGGAATGGATGGAGTTTATTTTAGTCCCAAATTTGAGGTTTAGAGCCAAAAATTTGGTATTATGCACACTTCTTAACCCAATTGAACAACCTTGAATGGTGTCATCCACCATAGACCATTTAGATTGTGAATATCCACGCAAATGTGCAGCTTCTCTTTCTTTTTCTTGGAAACCACTATAGGTGACACCCAATTTCATTCCTTTATCAAGTAGATAATGCCAACATAAAGCATCTTTTGTATTTCTTCTAGGATTTCATCCTTGTACTTTGGATTCATTAGATACAATTTTTGTCTCATTGGCATAGTCATTATTTGGAGCTTGATCCAAAGTTATTTTAATTCCTTTGAGATACCCTTTAAGTCATGATAAATGTAGGCGAACATGTTAGGGAATTCCCAAAACAATGCAATGGCTTCGGCCATTGTTAGGTCATCCTAATAGTTTGCAATTTCTAAAAACTTTGGGTCTTCACCATCTTTGGCAATGTTAATATTTCTCAGGAAATTGTAGGTCTTCTCTACCCACTTTATATAGTCTAACTTGTCATATACATGCTAGTGATCAATTTTCTCTCTGGTTTAGGTGACCAAGACAAAACAAGAAATTGAATTGAAGAGTGTAAATGATGCTTGGGTTTTTATTTGTATGACTGGCAATGTTGATTTCCCTTTCTAGCTATTATTTGGAAGCCATTGGAATCACTATATGTGGAGAAGGATAGAGTATGTTATATGCAAGGAAAATTTTATTTTTGTTTTCCTTTCGATTCTCTTTATAACTCTGTGTATCAGGGAATAAGGAAGAGGGGTAATTGTTATAAATTTTTCTATAATTTTAATAGAAAAGGTTTTCTAAAGAAATTGTATGGGAAAATAGTGTGTAATGGATTTCAATAAAAACAATGATAAGAGGGGCCAAAACATTTGTTTATTGTTAGCTTACAAATGCACATAATGGTAAGTGAAATGTTGCTCAATAGGTATGAAATATGAGCTAGGTAAGTGTAAGACCCCAATGTTTGACTTGTTATTTTTATTTTTAACTAATAGGAGATGGTTAAATGGCCTCACCATCCCCTCTTTCCTTTCTTTTGTTGATGATTAGTTATGAAAGACATGGATATCTATGTTTTGATTGTGAAGAGAATTAATTTTCCTTCTTGATGATTTACTTAACATTCATATTCTTAATAATGGCTATGTAACATCGATATTTTTTATGATGATTTAGCATGGGTAGTCTTTGTAATGATATAGTTCAATATTGGTATCACTTGTTGAATGAAATGCATATTGATGTCCCTCCTTGTTATTATTCTCTTGATTTATGATGACTAAGATGGTGTTGCATGTGCATTGGTATGATTGGAAGGACAATCTATTACAAGTTGAGACACTAATGGAGAGATGGGAAAATACACTCAAGGGAAAGGGCTTATGTCTCAATAAGGATGATCCTCTCGTTCTAAATATTAGGAAACCTTTGGGAAGGGAAAAAAACTTGAGAAAATGACCACTAAATTAACTAGGGTAAAAAGGCCAAAGGGAAGATGTTGTAACTTACTTTTACCTTATTCTTGACACTTGTAATTTCACTTTTAAGCCCAATTTCACCATATATGAGATAGTAAGGGGAAAGGGAAGTCCAAGAGACAAATATTATAAATGGTGTTACATCTAGGGAGGATTAAAAAATATTTGTGTGCCTTAGAGAGGGTTGGTTGGCCTAAGAGAAAATGTTCTGAGATTTTACGAATGTGCAAGAATTCTATGATTCTGAATTATGTACTTGGAAGAGAATATTATTGGTTTCTCTAATCTTATTTGAGTGGACTAAGGGGATAGGAGTGTACTACCCATTCAGGGATACTAAAGATAATATTTTTTTTGGCTACTTGTATTCATTTTGGGTCCTTGGGATGCCATTATTGGGTGTGATTTTGTTCATTGGGGGCTAGGGTGGTAGTAAGATCCTTGTAGAGGGGTTCCACTGTTGAGTTTGAATGTGTTCATTAGGGACTAGGGTGGTAGTAAGACCCTTCACACCATACCTTAAGGGGTGTTGGGGGTCTTCTAGACTAGGGGGGTTGAGGTTTATTATCTGGGAGTCTAATATGTTATAATCATTTGGGAATTGTGTGAGTTATCTACAGATAATTTGTGTACCCAAATTTTTCTACCTCATTTATCTTGAGTCTTACTTTGAGGGAAATACTTGTGAAGGTAGTTGCATTGCATGGATGGAAAATCAACCCTTGGGTATGATTTCCCCCTTCTTGGTTAACAACAAGATCATGTGATATTGGAGCACTGACTAGGTCAAAACTAGGACTTTAGTAAGTTAAGGGTTGCAGGGTCATAATGTCATCTTTAAATTATGTTATCTCTAAGTATTTGTCGTTTTATGGTTATTAAATGTGGAATTGTTGAAGGCATTGTGGAACCATGGCATGCCTTCCTAATTTAGTTGATTTTTTAGTATGTTACTTTTTTTTATTAGATCTAAGTTATTTACTTATGTCTTAACATTAAAGAAAAACAAAATTTCTGGTAAAACCCTCTTGGGTTGTTACAATAATATATATCTCTCTCTCTTGGCATCTTCAAGAATTGTTGGTTGGTAAATACAATGCTTGTGATGTGGTTTACTATCTTTCTTGATCAATTCGAAGTTAACAATGTGTTGTACATGACAATGGAGTGAAGGAGAAAAAACTTTTATGTTAATTTTTTCAAACATCTGCTCTACCAAGTAAGTAAAGAGTATGCATATAAAGTGTTTGTTGTAATGTCTTCTAGAGTGTATTTCTTTTGCATTTTAATCTTGCCAAGAAATTAATTTTGTGAAGGAAAAATATTTGTCTTTTAAATATTGAATGCAATTCAATTTTGTGGAAGAAAAATTGTTGTTCCTTAATGGGCATTTCTCTTTTGTTTAATTCCAGAAGGCAATACTATTGTGTTTAATTCTAGAAGGAAAATTTTAATTCTAGAAGGCAAACAAAATTTGTGAAGGAAAAATTGTGGTTTGTTAATGGGAATTTCTCTTTTGTTTGTGTTTAATTTTTTAAGTCAAATCAATTTTGTGAAGGAAAAATCATTGTTCATTATGCACATATATTAGTCCCTTCCCTTCAAGAAATAGGGACTATAGTAAACGGTTTTTAACGTTTCTATTAATCATGCACATGAATCAATGACCTTTCCATGTTTTAACATAAAGTTTTGGGTAACCTGTACATTTTTTAAGTTGTATTTCATTAATTTATCCATGGTTTTATGTTTGACCTCTTATTTGGCCTCATATCAAGGCAAGAGGCTTCTCAAACATAAAACAAGGGCTTGAAACTAAATAAACTGAATATGCAGCAAGCAAGGTGAATTAATGCTAAGTTTCAACTTAGCATCAATTCCCAAACATTAAATGTTTAATGTTTTGGGTGCATAAAGTCTATAACCCGATTTTTAATGTTTGGAGGTGACCTTGGTGTTGGTGTCTCACAGTGACCTGTGCCATGTCCCTACAACGTGTTCTCTCATGTCCATGTTGTTCGCTCATTTCCTTGGGACTCTTAAGGTGTTGAAGGACTGAGGCTTCCATTATTTTCCATTCCTCTGTTACAATCTTTCAAGAATGTCACAGTGGATTGATGTTTCCATTGGCTTAGGTAATACTCTCACTTTCGGCTTTCCCTCATGGAAATCCTCAGGGGCCTCACTGAACCTCTCAAGTCTCACCAGGTCCTTTCCTTCCTTCCCAATATCTCTAAACAATAATGCATCATGTTCATAATTTCAAATGTTAGGTTTTCAATTTTGTTTGTTTTTGTGTATTATGTGAGGTCAAGGGAATAGATTGTTACCTGCAATGTCTCTTCTAGTGACAGAACACATAAGTTGGGGAATGAATGCTCAATGGGTGCACAAGAAATACCTCTGGGAAGAGACTTTGTGGAGGATAAATGGTTGCGTCGTCGTAGGCTAAATGGTTGTGTAGTCGTAGGCATCACTCCATGAACATTGATGGTTTTATGCACAAGAACTCATATGTAAGTCCTCAATAATTCAAACTTTTAAAATAGTTACATTTTTCCATAGAAATTTGTATACAATTTAATTTAACTTCTCCATCGTTTTTCACCTTCAAAATACTTAAATTTAACCATAGCAAGTTGTGTATAGTTTCTTAATTCTCCATCCAAATGAATAGGTTATAATCATGAATTAGAATGCTTCCTTAAGGGCATAGCACCAAATGAGTGGGGACAAACTCACAAATATTTTCATGGTACAAGAGGAGCCACTAGTTGTTGTGGAACTGCACTTTTCCATGTTTTTCAGGCTATGAACTATCAGTTGGTTCACAATAAATACCTCTAAGAGTTGGGAAGAGAATTGTCGAGGATAAATGGCCGCACAATCTTTTGCATCCCACCAGGAACATTGAATATTTTTTTCACAAGAACGCATATATCATATGTACAAACACTACAGATATGACCATTAATTATTGAATCATGCATCAGCTTTGAATGGGAAGATGTGCATCGACTAATCCATTCTAATTTATTAATAAGATCCTTTTGAGTTTGTAAAATACTGGGGCACGGTCAGTTATGGGAATCAAAAGAATCTTGATTGATTCCTTTATGGCGTAATGGGGTGGTTGTTCTTCCAACATCTGTTGGGTCATCGCCTGGTTGCAATACTCTTCTTTTTTCAATTTTTGTTTTTTCAAATTATAGGATGAAAAAAACTCTTTGTTTTATTTCTCCAATTCATTACACACTACAAATACAAAATAATAATTGTAATAATAACTTTAAGTAACCAATTACAGACATAATGATGAATGAGTAAAGGCAGAACGTGATTTCAATTCAATTGTTGCAAAGTAGTATGAAGTAGCTACGTATGTGCTTATAATGAAATAGTTGCATGTGATGGTTATTAGTGGTTTGGATATTGGCATTCTTTGAAAGATCCTCCGCGCATTCTAGTTGATCCATCTTGAACAAAAGAAATTTTTCAATTAAGTGTTGCACCTAAACCCTCTCTCTCCAGAATTAGCATCACTACTTCCAATACAATATTTTTGAATACCAAACTCTAATCTACCAAGAAGAAATTGAGGATTGATTTTTCTCACGGTGCCATTGAGAGTAGAAAATAAGAGTATAATTAGTTACGGATTCACTCAGTCACCTGGAGAATATATGACGATGATGAAGATGTGTCAGGCTTCTTAGTGCTATCTCCCGTCACAGGTCCTGGCATTTTAATGTTCCTGAAAAGTTGCAAAGTTTATTAGATCTATCTTTCTTTCTTCGCATGAAATATTGACAGCGAGTGAAAGAAAAGTTGAATGTTCTTCTTATGCAATCTCAACAACAAGTGAAAGAAAAGTGGAATGTCTTATGAAATCTCGACAGCTGGTGAAAAAAAAGGTGGAATGTGGATGAAATCTCAATAGCTGTGAAGAAAAAGGTGGAATGTGTATGAAAGCGATGAAACACTTAGAAATGTGTTGCATGGATGATGATGGTGCTCTCTCCAATTTATTCACTGAGACCTATGCACACCCACGTGCCAAGTGAAAAGGTATATTTTCAAACCTCGCACTTGTATCTCATAACCTCGGATTTCCCAAGAGATGATGATGGAGTGACTTGAGGAAATATTCTTATTCCCTCATAAATTCTAGTACTATCCTCAGCTAAAGAATCGTAAAATTCTCGGTGTGTGATAAATGTGTCCCTCCTGAAGACACACCATGTCCAAATTAAGATCAAGATATGTGACCATTCAATCTATCATTAAACCTGTGAGACTTGTTTGAATCCAAAACATGTGTCATTGAATCGACATATTGTTACAAAGTTTTTTCATGTAGGAATTTACTACCATATATTGATCTTATCCTCATAATAACACAAAGAAGGATTAAATAAAACTCGAGCAAGCCCTGAATAAATCCCAAGTTAAAATTGATTTGTTTCCATTTTTATTCTGTTGAGTCCATTATAGAGTAGTACAGTAATCTATTGAACTGAGCTAATGTTATTCCATGTGCTTCTTCCCTCTTCACGGAAGAGACTTGGGACTTGTTGGCTATCTCTGAAATCAAAGTGTTTCCATCTTCTTTGTAGGGACATGTTTCTCCGCAACCCTTATTGTTTGAAGACAAATTTATTTTGTGAAGGAAAAAACACTGCCCCTTATGGACATTTCTCGTGTTAAAAATATGGTGTTAGAAATCGATTCGTTAAAGACAAAATCATTATTTCCTAGTGGGATTTTTCGTGTAGGAAAATCAATTTTGCATAGAGAAAATCATTTCCACTATTATGAGGAAAATCACTCTATGGCATGCGGCAAACCACAATAGACGAAAATGACTGCAGAAATCAACTATAATCTCAAGTATGTTATATAAACAAACATGCTAACAAGACAAGATGAAGAGCCTACCTTGTCCAGACATTCGATGAAGTCCATCGTTGAGCACTTGACTCAAAGCTATACACCTTCAACTTGTCCTCAACAACCAATATATGCAAGCATATGGTGATAATATATAAAGTTATGGTTTTCAAGTTGGAACGTTTCCAATATATGGAATGTCAAGGATCATGGATCTCGTGACATGACATGGAAACCCGACACCATTTTTTAATTTTGGACACAAAACCCAATGTACATGGGTTGTCATGGTGCAACCTGCGTATACGCATGTTGTATAGCTATTAGGGCATGTATATGTGGAAAAATATAATTTTTATCTCTGGGAACTGCAAAAAGGGACTTCAAGTTTGCATAGGGAAATGGAAAGGGCCTTTTGAGAAAGTTGCATGGGGTGAGGAAAATCTTGCTATAATAGATGCCCCCTAATGTGTGAGGTCAGAGGATTATCTGTGATGGTTGGAATAAATTATAATTCTTAGATGTGGAGTAATGGAGACCCAATTGGATGAACTAGTTGCTCATAAGAATATTATAATCCATAATGACTTTGCACACATGGCTGCCAATTTGAATTACCCTACAGATCCATGTCGAAATATACCAAACAGTTGTTCATGGCCATGACTAGGAAATACAAAAGTATATACATGCCATAGGTTTTCATAGTCACGAACAAGGCCCAATGAAAACTAGTCTCAAAATTGATCTGAAGATATTTGTATACAATGGAGTACAATTTAATCTCCCATGATTACTGAAGTCATATAAGTATTGTTCCAATGAATCATAGCAACAGCACAGGAAAGCTGCAACTATGAACTGATGTCTTCAAGTATTCTACATGATCCACCAAAGGTGCAAGTCTACATCATGTAAATAAAGGATTTGAGGTCAAACACAATGAGACTTCATTTTATTAGCATTCATTAAGGTATACCATTAACAAACGTGAGACAACCTACCGATAATGAAAGTAGGTATCAAGGCACTGAGTACATTCTTACAAGTGTGAATAAAGGTGTTGAGGTCAAACACTTGAAGAATCCATCGATCGGGAGACATTGATGTATTCTCAACTGTCGATGGCGAGAGAGAACCTGCCACTGATGACTGCAAGCCTTTAGGTACTCATAGGACTCTAGGCCTTGTTTCTGGAATAGATGAGTTGAATTCGATGGAAGGATACCCGTTGAAAGGAGAGAATTAAAGCATCTCTCATAAGTCAGAACGAGGTACAAAGCAATAGCTTGATTATTTGGAGGAATTCAGACGAAGAACATGTTCACGAACCAATGACCCTGTGTGTCTTTTGCATGCACCAGATGCAAGAAATGCATGAAAAAGACCCTCTAAATAGCAGCCAATAAGGAAAACTGCCGACAAAGGAGAGGAAACCACCAATAAGGCTAATGGCATCCAATACATTGCATGAATCCCAATGTGTGAATAGATTTCTTGTCGTCGAACACAAGGGAAACCCCCTATTCAGCGACCAATGAGGAGATGTTGATTGTTGGGTTCAAGGTTACCTACCCATAAGGAAAGTAGGACCAGGGTGCATGGTAGGACTACAGCTTCATGTAACTCTGAGATACATTGAGGGTATGGCCAACATGCAAAGTCAATAGTTATGAGAAATGGTCGACACAGGCTTATAGACATCCTTTGAACAAGAGCATGAGACATATGGATGACTCTAGAAGCATAGACTAAATGATGAAACTTTGTGATGCAGGAGGCACCAATCAAACTCTCCATAGGGACTGGAAGAGTAACCAGTCGGAGGAGTAAACTCTAAGTAACTAGCTCACCTTCCTAAGGTCATGCTAAACCCAAAACTTTGATGACAAGTGGACTCAAAAGTTTTTGCTCTATTCAAAGGGAGCATGACTGCTGCCAACATGAGATAATATTATTTTCACGATCGTCTTTTTTGTGTTTTTTCATCATCAAATGAATGTTATGATGCAGAGGAGGAAACGAGTGTCATGAGTAAGAAACTAGTTCCAACAATGGAACATACCTATGCTCAATGCAAGGGGGTGCATGTAGGATATGGACACTCAAGGGAATGTTTACTCTTGGGGTATAGGGTGTCAAGTTGCAAAGGATATAAACAAGGCTCTGCTTGGTTGATGATGCAAACTGTTGAGGTGATAGGCTTATAATGTGAAAGTGAGAACCAGCAATAAGCTCAATAATGCAAGAAAGAGAATGATATGCAATTACAAATTAACTCCAAAGAATGCCATTTTTCGTAGATTTAGTCCCCTAGGCCCGAAAAAGTATAAAACAATACCCAGGAGAATTCTTCTAGCCACTAGTGACTAGAGTATTCATTTTTCTAAATTAGTCTACTTGGTCCGAAAAAGGGTTAAACTTACACCAAATAAACGTCCTTTCAAATCCAATTTACGAGAGTGCAAGAGACAATTTCACTCAACAATCTTTTCGCTTTTTGAGAGAGTTGGAAAAGAGATTAAATAAGACTCTAGAATGTTTCTCTAAGCAGCATATGATGGGGGAGGCCAAGACTTCTATTGAAAGTCAGCAACTCACAGATAGTTGACACAAGCTTAGGAAAACCCAAATATTTACAAGTCGAGTAGGATAAAATACTTGCAGAGGTTACCTTATCTACAATATATCGAAGAATGAACCTGATCTAGAAGGGTGTAGAAGAAGGAATGTGAGGCCCTACAAGATCATTCCAATCAAATGAAACCATCCTAGGTGTTGTGAGGGAAATCTCCTTACGAACTAGCAAATAGGGTTATCTTATGCATGCAGATATGACCAAAAGAAATCTACTTTCTACCTTTGTCCCCAGACTTAAACCCCATTCATTTTCAGCAAATACATGGTTAGACCAACATACCTTGTTCTGGATGTTCGATGTCGATCCCCCTTCACACTTGATCTCTTGTTGGCAACTATCCTCTCAAGATTGACCTGCGTACAAAACAATCAAAAAACTACACATGCATTTTACCTATAGACTAATGGGTTAGAGATTCAAACATATATTTATTGAACTATGAAGAACTCATATAGTGGGATGGGAAAAGAATTTCTTTATTATTAACTTTAATGAATCAACTTACAATGTCAAGACCGGCCACTGCTCCGCGAATCCTGATCCTGGGCTCCTCCTCAAATGTCCTCCAACTTCTTTTCTTTGTATCTCTTCTTGCACAAGGATGGCTAAAGGGTTGGGACAATGGGAATATGAAATTGGGCAGAGTTTCTTTACTCTATTTTCTCCTCCTCCAAATGGGACCCCTAACCCTTCTTTTATAGGCTAGAAGAAGCTAGGTATTTGGACGAACCCTCAGCCATGCATGGTCAGGAGTTTCAGTTAACTCACCCAAAGTTGTGTGTTTCGTCGGCAACTTTCCTTTTTTCATGCTTTTGTTGGTCCACGCAGGTTTTTTTAGGTCAGCTAGTGTGTACACGCATGCAGTAATGGAGTAGGGTGCGTGGGACCTTATAAAAGAGGTTTTCTAAAGAGTTGTTCAGCAGTGCTTTGGCAAAGAAGGGATCTGAGATGGCCTAATGCCAGGTAAGAATGTATGGTGCAAATTAGGGTTATAACATATGCCCCCTAATGTGTGAGGTTAGAAGAGCATCTAATGGCCGAAATACATTACCAATCTTTACTGATGTGCCAAACAAGTGAGCCCATGGACCAGGAATCGGGAGGCACTGTCTGCAAAATAACAAATGTCTTACCAAGGCAGGCATACCCATGCTCGGGATAAAATAGAATCATGGCTACCAATCAAATACACTGTATATCCATGTCAAATAACTATATAAAGTGTATCTGTGAATGATACACAACGGAGCTACATCTCGAAATCAAAAAGATATACATATAGAGTATCCATCTTCTAGAAGTTGATACGGCCTGATGGCTGGAGATGAGATCTTCAGAGCTTGAGAAACAACTTTAAAATCTTCAAAACTCAAGGTAGGAGTGTAATATGAGTGTACGACTTCACTACCCATAGGTCTTCGACGACTCGTCGATCATGGACTAGATAATCTTGATGATCAAACTGAAAGCTTCATTGATTTCGAACAACGACTTGATTGAACATTCAGGATGGCTGGGTATGAGGGCAAGAGATAAATTGCAGAGGGGCCGACTCAGGCTTGGTAGAAACTTCCCTTGGAAAATAGCATGACAAATGATGAGACTTAGGCAGCATGGCATTAATCATAAGTTTACAAAGCAGGAGGCAACGCAAACTCTCCATATGTTTGGAAGAATAACCAAATGGAGGAGGACACAAATCTATGTAGCGAGAACAGCTTCCTAAGGTTGTACTACATCCCAAAGCTTAAAAAACAAATGGATAGATGTGCTTTATCCAAGGGCGAATCATTATGCTTCCAATAAAGAAAATACTTTCCCTTCCTCTTTTTGGGGTATATTTGATTTTTTTGTCTTTTTCAAGAATTTTGGAAAAAAGAATAAAGGAATGTTACGTTACAATGGAGGAACGAGTGTGAAAAACATGCAATCTCAAGGCACAAGGACAAGACTGATGTTCATAATAATGATACTCGGGAAAAATCCTTCGGGGGCTAAGGGTGTTAAGACGCAGAAGCAAAGTGCCACAAGGCTGGCGTATAAGGTATGAAAATGTGGTTAACAAAACACACAATGGTAACGTCCTTCGATGTAAGTTTAACGAGCCCAGAAAAGGTAAGCTTGGTGGTTTTTCATATTTAGAGAGTCTAAAAAAACATAAAAGGAGACTCCATTGGGGTACCTTTTTCGAAAATAGTCTAGTCGGTTCGAAAAAGGGGTAAACTAGCACCAACAAGACATCTATTCAAAACCATTTTAACAAGTGTGATAAGGACAAGATCACTCGGCCATTTTTTCATTTTTAAGGAGTCTGAAAAAAGCTTAACTATGGACTCCATCAGGAATGTTCTTCTGGACCAGTTTAACGAGTGTGAAAGAATAAGGTCACTCGGCAATCTTTTCAATTTTAGGGAGTCTGAAAAGAGATTAACTGTGGACTCTGTGGGGGTTCCTTCTTCGTAAGTTTAGTCCCTCAGGCCCGAAAAAGGGATAAAATTCTACCTGAGAGTACTCTTCTATAGAACTGAAGTTTGATAGAGTATACATTTGTTCGTACAGTTGACCGTCCGGACCAAAAAAGGGGTAAACTACCGCCGGACAGACGTGACTTCAAATTTCAGTTTAACGAGCGTGAAAGGCCACAAGATCGCTCGAAAATCTTTTCATGTTTATAGGGTCTAAAAAGGGCTTAAAAGAAGACCCGTTATTTGTTGGGAGTCCTGAGGGTGAGACCAAGAGCGAAGCAGAATCATGCAAATGAGGCTCAAACTCGTATTTAGGAAAAACTACAAGGACTCCTGAGCCTATAGTATTGTAGCGACAACATGGATACCATAATGCAACCAAGATCTACCTAGGGCATCCATGTTCCGGTAATCTCTACCACCAAGTTGCGACACTTCTAAAGAAGCTATGATGGTTCCATGTCACAACCTAATGGGATCGATCCTATGGCAAAGGAAAAATACAACAAGGTACAAAAGTCAGGGTAGAAACCTAACCTATATGCTCAAGTTGATCCTCGAAAAAAAAAATCACGAACCATCGAAAATTACCCAAAACTCCAAAAAATTGTCCCAATACCCGATTAAATCCCTCCTATGCAACTCTGGAATCACTCTAAATGGTTTTTGGTATAAAGAAAATGATAAAGGAGGCCAAAAAAGTGACAAAAAGAGGCCAGAAAGTCTATAAATAGAAGTTGGTAGCTCATTATCACCATTGCTAATTTGGAAATTGACTCTGGAGCCAAAAGACCCCCTTTGTCAAAAGCAGTGATTTCGGGAGCTACAGTGGACGAAACGAACTTTTGTCTAGACCAAGTAAGTACAAACTCCCTTATCTTTCAGTTTGTCTTTGTTTTTTCATTGGGTTTCATTTTTTAGGGGGGCGTCAACCTTTAAAAGGTCGGCCCTAGGTCCACGCAGGTTGTCTCAGGACAGGCCGCGTGTACACGCGACTGTCACCATGACAGCACGCGTGGACCCCCTTATTGAATGAAAAAGGCTTAAAAAGCAAGGGTTAACCCTCTTGAACCTTGGTGTTTTGCAGGATGTATATCCATTGGAGAGAAAGAGAGCATGAAGAGGTGAATGAGTTGGTCGGGGAAGACCCCAATGTTGTGGCTACCTTGATGCAATGTGGGTTACNCTATGTCCTTTCATGCATGCACAACCTGGGCTATTGAATGCCTTGGTTGACTACTGGCATTCGGATGCAGAGGCATTCATGTTAGAGGGGCAGTCATTGGTGCCCACGGTCAAGGACATTTACTTTTTGACTGGCCTCTCTAGGAGAGGGGAACCAGTCAACTTCCAGACTTTTCCTTCGGGGCCGCATAACATAGCGAAATTGATAGGCCTATATTGTGCAGATGATACATACCGCTCGAGCACACAGGTGCCCATAAGCAATATCACTAACTTATCGCTACAAGCGATAGTATTGCTTATTGAGAGAATTACTGGTTCTGCGGCTCTACATCAGGCGTCCCGTGCACAGATCAATTGTGCAGTCCAGTGCTTAAATTCACAAGTTTTTGATTGGAGTACTACCTTGCTTGAGTGTATGAAAAGACAACTAACAGATTGTCATTTGTGGACACATAGGAACTTCGGGTTCGGGACCATTATTTGTTCGTTCTTTTTTGAGAGAGTTCTGAGTTTTAGTCCTCAAGTAGTGGTACAAGGACATTAGTCCTCTCTTCCTGCTGTGTGTAGATGGGCAATATTACTACCGTGACAGGGTGGCGGAAGGACCAATGAGTCCTTTGATGATGACTTCTTTGCGTGGTTGTCACGACAAATCCCAGTTATAGAGGATTACCCCTATGCCGGGATTGATTTCTCGAGAGACCCTGAGATACCAGTACTTCCTGGTGAGGAGAGAGGGGAGATGGGTAAGTCTCCACCTTTGTAGTTTTTGTGTTTTAAACATATGTGTTTTTTATGTCGTTTTGTTATATATATCATGTGTTTTTTTTATGCCATAGTATTTGACGGATATGTGTTCATTGTGCACAGACGTGGGCCTAGTGTGACCCGTTGACTATGCGAGGAATAGGCGTCGTCCTCGGTCAGGGGCCGCACCTGCCGTCACAAGAGGACCAGCAGTAGCAGGAGATCTTCCAGTTGGGGAGGCTGAGAGGGTATTGAGACGAGTCGAGCATAACTTTACTATTCTCACTCGCACGGTCCCGATGGCAGAGATTGAGGACCTACCACCATCTATGCAGACTCTTGTAGTGGGGGCACCACGGACGTGGGTCCGGTTGTTTCAGCGTTTAGACAACGCTGTGGACCAGTATAACAGGGCCCACAGGCCCTGACTTTAGCTAGACATTTTGACGTGCCACGAGCACTACTTGTATATATTTTTTGAGGGCATAAGCCCTGTGACTCGTTATTGGTCTTATTTTTGAGGCACTTGCATCCATCGATGTACTCTGGTTACTTTATGATATTATATATGGGTTTTTGGTCTTTTTTGTCTTATGGATCATGTGTGCAAAAAATTTATTTACATGTTTACGTGAAATGTTCTTTCATATGTGTGCAAGATGCCAATCTAAAATTTGATTAGCTAGAGTATCTTTAACTTGGTTTAATCTCCTAGGAACATGAAAATATGTAATATAATCAAAGTTTCGTTCTAAGAGATGTACCCTAAGGAATCGTCGATGTAAAGTTGGATCATGAACCCGGTATACTCTGTTTAACTAAAACACAACCAGTTGAGCATCGAGATAGACCCAGAGATGAGAGATACCCAATGACAAAGTGTCATGAAGCAACTCAATAACTGCACTATACTTGGCAACATTATTTGTGGTGTCACCTAAGCATATACCTCCGAAAGATAATAACTGGACTTGAGGTGTAAAGATTACCCAAGCTGCGGAGGCAAGCCTCCGAGTGTGTCGACTAGCACTGTCTACATACCCAACGAACACCTTGGAATCACTTGACATCTGCCACAGTGACGAAAGATAACATTAATAACGACACATCCATAACATTAAAAGAAACTAAAAAGTAATAGTACAAAGACTATACATATGTTACAAAAAGTTACCCACAGTGACCTGCCTATGAGTAATACTTCTTGAGGTAGAGCCCATTTCCAGGCTCTGCCAAAGCATTCCCTTCAAAATCAACTAGACGATAAGTGCCCTTTTTTAAAACCTCTTTTATGATGAAAGGTTCGAACCACATGGGTTTGAATTTTCCTGCCCCCAGGGGGTCCTTATATTGGTCATGACCAGGACAAGGTCGCCTTTAGAAAAAAATCTGAGGATGAATGGACCTATCATACTGACACTTGACTTTATGTTTGTGAGCCTCGTTGGCCAAGGCCGCATCACGACGCTACTCATTGGGTTGATCAAGGTATACTAACCATTCTTCAAGTGGAGAAGTATCTGGCAGTAATTGTACTGCTAATTTTAGAGACGGGATCTGACATTCGATGGGCAAGACTGCCTCCAGCCCATAAATGAGTTGAAAAGGTGAGAAACCGGTTGCAGTCTTAACAGATGTTCGATAAGCCCATAATGCCGAGTATAACATCAAATGCCAATTTGACTTGGCTGAGTTGATAGTTTGTTGTAGAATGGTCTTAAGAGTTTTATTTATAGCTTCCACCTACCCATTTTCTTGGGGGTAGTAGGGTGACGAATGTTCCTGCCGTAACCCAAGCTTTGACGTTAACTCAGTCATCATCTAGTTCTGAAAGTGATTGCCATGGTCAATGACAATCTCTCTTGGGACGCCGAACCTTGCTATTATCTGATTGAATAAAAAGAGAGTTGTAGTCTCTCCATCATCTTTAAACATCGGTATAGCTTCAACCCACTTTGTGAACTAGTCTACATCTACAATGATTTAGCGGTGCCCCCTTGCTAAAGAAGGGTTGCATGTAGTGTAATCAATCCCCCACTTAGTGAAGAGACCAACTGTGATGACAGGGAACATGGGAGCGGGATGTGCCCTCATCTTCCGAGAGAATATTTGGCACGGATGGCACTTATTGACCGATTCGATACAATCATTTATAAGAGTCGGCCAGAAGTAACCTGCTCATAGAATATTTTGGGTTGTCGCCAACCCAGACAAATGATCGCCACAAGCTTCGATATGGAAATCATTAAGCATGATAACCGCTTCTTCGTGAGTGAGACATCGGCGTAGGATGAAGTCTACACCTCATCGATACAATGTATCATCGAGGATGAGATAATTCTTAGCCTGATGGCATATGCATCGATGCTCATCACGAGAAGCAGTCGTGGGGCGCTTAAAAGTTTGGAGATAGATAAGTATATCTCTGTACCAAGGATCCGATGAGGTGATCAAAAACATATCTCCTCTAGTAGGTGACTCTTCGGACACAAGATCACCTGACTCAACCGAAAGCTCCGAAATAAGTTCTGCGAAGACCAGTGACTTTTTGGACTTCGTTGAAACAAAATCCAAGTCAAACTCCTAGAGGATGACTATCCATCTACTAATATTTCCGCCTATTATCCGTCGTGTCAACATGTACTGAAATGGATTCACGATAGCAATAACGGTGGTCTTGCGAAATAGAACATAATGATGGAACCGTTGAACAGCATGGACTGCTACCAACGCAAGTTTTTCAGTATGAGAATAATTAAGTTCCAGTCCTATGAGGCCTCAGCTCAGGTAATAGATGACATATTCTGATAACAAGTCATCTTCCTGAACTAAGACCATGCCAATGGTTGACTCTGCTACAGCCAAATATAATAGGAAATCCTTGTTATAGTTAGGTGGTTGGAGCAGAGGGGCAATTGTGAGTGCATGTTTCAATGCGGCAAAAGAGTGTTGAGCGGCATCATCCCAACAAAAGGGAACTTATTTTTTAAGTACGCGCATTAATCCCTTGGTGATCTCGGCATAATTAGCGATAAAGCGTCTTAGAAAATTCGCCTTGCCCTGTAGACTCTGAAGTTGAGGGATTATGCGTGGGGGGGGGCAACTGAATTATTGCCTCAAAATTGAGAGGATCAACCATGATCCCTATTGTTGACACTATGAAACCTAACAATTGTCCTGACGTTACGCAGAAGTTGCACTTGTTTGGATTCAAGTGAATCCGAAAGTAGCAACAACGTTCGAAGATAAGTTGGAGGTGTGTGGGATGATCCGTTCTCTTGCAAGATCGAGATGCTAAATCATCTAAATAGGCCTCAACTATATGCTTGAGGTCATGGAAAGGAAAAGACATGGCCCTCTGAAAGGTGGCTCCAGCATTTTTAAGACCGAAAGGCATCTTACGATACGCGAATGTACCCCATGGATAGATGAATGTCATTTTTTGTTGGTCTTTGGGTTTGATTTGTATTTGATTATATCCTGAAAAATTGTCCATGAAAGAAAAGGCTTCGCAACCCGCACATTCATCAATGATCTGGTCGATGAAATGTGTGGGAAAATTATCTTTGGGACAGGCCTTGTTCAAATCACGGAAGTCGGTACATACACGAATTGTGCCTTGTTTTTTATTGACCAGCATGGGGTTCGACACCCATTGGGTCAAATGGATAGGATAAATAAACCCGGCTTTTAGCAATTTCTCAACCTCAACCTTAATGGCTGCTTCTTTCTTAGGATTAAATGGATGAATCTTCTGTCGAACAGGCTTGGAATCAGGATACGTTGTGATTTCACGTTCAGCTATTTTTGGATCGATACCTGGCATTTCTTCATAAGACCAGGCAAAAACGTCACGAAATTCTTTGAAAAGATCTGTATAGAGTTGAATCTCTCTGGGGGAGCAGTCAGCTCTGACAAAAACATTCTCCATGACACCAGGGTTTTGGGAGATATTGATCGGTATGGTTTCAGCGATGGTTTCCATATTACCCTTAGCATAAACTTTGTGGGTAGCTAAGAGATTAATAGGACAAGACCGATCTCCCGTCATAGTCACGGTGAATTCTCCTACTTCGATTCAGCTTAACTCTGGGAGGAAGTATGATCTGTGATGAAGATATTCCCAAGGTTTGTCTGGACTAGTCATTGCTTCAATTATTGCTTCGTCAGAGGGCAAGACCAAGTCTAACGAATCGGTGCCAGCGAGAGAACCCTGAGCCCAAATAGGCTCTAGAAGTGGATCGAACTCTTGTGTGGGAGTTGGATCAGTGCTAGCTGAAGCTTGCTGGACTAAAGAGTACGCTACTTCAACTGTGGAGAAGGGCATGGACATGCCTAGGTGCCCTTTCCCATCCATCGTGGCCGATGGGTAAGGAAGTATCCATGGATCCTCGAAGTAAGTTGTGCGGAATGACGAAACTTGAAAAATTTCAACCTTATGGTGATTGGATATAAACTTGATATCACCTTGAGGGGGCGGGTAATCGAAGGTACCCATCAAATATGGGCACAAACCAACTCCTACGTTGACGACACGTGGTTGAGGATTATCAATAATCGGGACTGTGGATGCCCCCAATGCAGGGTCAGGTCTGGAGAAAGATAATTGATCGATGGTCACTATCCGGCCCTCGTGTGGAAACAACAAGACCTAGAAAACTGTAGCAACCACTACTTGCATGGAATAAGCCCAACTCCTTCCTAACAAGAGGTTATAGTCAAGGGGAGCATCGACTACCTCTACTTCGACACACACGGTATTCTCTCCTAACTGCACGGGGAAAGAAGGAACAATACCATGTGGTCGGAACGAACAACCATCAAAAGCGGTGAGGAGAGTAGGTGATAGACACAAAATGAGTTGGCCAATGGCCTTCCACCATGCCAATGACATAACGCATGTCAAGGCGCCCTCATCAACCACCGTGCAGAAGATATTCTGAATAAAAAATTTCGTGGAATAATCCACTACTATCTGAAACGCTACGTGGTAAGGCAGACGAGGTTTTAAGTTGGTTGTATCCAACATGATTGTACCCAGATTACAAGTCTCGGTAGATCCTAAAGTGGTTAACAAGGCTTTCCTCTGGGAAGGGCATCTTTGGAGGACCTCCAAAGCGGACATCGCACAAGGGGTTTGTGATAAATCTTCCACCACAGAGTAGTTCTGGGTGGCCCTTGTGTTTGGGTTATGAGAAGCTTTTTTGAATGAGCCTTTTGGAATGCGTGTCATTGTTTCTCCCAACGTCTTCTCAATCTGTAGAGGAAGAGATGGGATTTCATCTTTTTTACCCTTCTCAGAAGTGCTTGGTTTACTATAGTCATGTGCTCTAGTCAATATAAAAGCATCACCCCTCACCATATATGCATTCACAGATGCAAGGTTATTCGTAGGCGGAGAGAGTTATTGGCTGCCCCCTTCGGTGCTTGCAGAGGCTTGGGTTAGATTTTTCCCATGTTGAAATGGATTGGTCAACATAGCAGGTTGTTGCTGCGTCACAAACTTTTGGGCTTCTGCAAGCCAAGGACATAGATGGGTCGGGTGGTCTTCCGCGCACAAGTTGCATGGATACCTCACCTTTCGTTTCTCAGTGTTGTCCCTGCCAACGTTATCGGTAGGTTTTCTATCCCCTTTACCCTTCTTTTTTTGTTTTTTCTTTCCTTCAGGCTGTTGGGTGGCCTTTGGGTTAGTCGATTGCACTGTGTGTACCTCTGACGTTTTGGTGGGGGGAGCAGCCAAAGTAGTAGTTTGGTTGGATGTTGTGTGTTGTATAGATAACTGCTACAACTACTTCATCAATTGCTCAGCGGGCTTTGTTTGTGCTAAACCAACAATACCAGCGGCATGTGGTCCAACTCTCTATCTAGTTTTATCAAGTATTGAGCGTGGCGCATCTGGCAAGATGTTGTATAATAAACTGGACTGAGAATAGATGAGTTCAAATTGTTGATCTCTCATGATGGCGTCTTCCTCGGAGAATACTCCCAACATCACGACGTCTTTGGATAACTATGGGACCAAAGACTTAAGGAACCACTCAAGCAGGAATGCTGGTGGGACTGGCACCTTAATTAAACTCTTCCAGCGTCTCCATTCTCAGATATGATTAGAGATATGGTCCGTTGTCGTATGTTCGAAATTGGCAAGAAGCTATGTTCCAGCGTCATATCTCACAGATAACTGGAAATGGTTTAGGAAAGCCATCGCCAGTTCGTCGAAGGAAGATTATCTTGAGCCATCGAGCTCAATGTACCATTTTGCGGCACTCCCAATGAGAGTACGTTGAAACAATTGAAACTGTATGGAGTCATCTTTCAACGAGTTAGATGAGAACCAAAGATGGAAGGTAGTCACATGATCTTCTAGATCTTCATTAGGCTTGGCTTTGAACTTTGGAATGTTCGAAGGCAACTTCGTCGGCATAGGAGGCCAACGCGGATCATGACAGATAGGGTCATTCAACAACCTTGTCAAATCTGGCAAGTGCAAAGTGGCCAGGAAGGGTAGTTTGGGTTGTTGGTGATAACCTAGGAAAAAGGGGCCTGGAGATTGACTGGCACCAGGTTGCCAGGAAAAGTTCGGCTGCTGGCCTAGATTTTGGTAGAAACCATGGTCCTGGCCAGCGTATGGATTTTGCATACGTGGAGACATCATCGGTTGATTTCCCAAATAGGACATAGATGGTTGGGCATGCATTACATTCGAAGGACTTTGGGAAGGATTTCCCCATTTCGGTCCCATGAGGATAGGCATAGTAGTTTGTCCGGGGTTCCATTGATTGTGGAAAGAATTACCCCAGAACGGCATTCCGGATGAGGGAACGGATCCCTGCCAAGAATTCCTAGGCCCTGATGTGGAAGAAGTTCCTAGGTTTCCCCCTGTGCCGAAATAGTACCCTGCATGGGAATAGGTTGTCCAAAACCAGGATTGCCCCTAGTCGGGAAAGTGGTTGACAAGAAGGCGTTGGTACCAAACATTCTGATCAAATAAAATGGTGTCAAACCTACTATCATATTATACGAAGGTGGCCCTTGACTCCCCGCTCCAAATAAACAATTTATGGTGTGTAGGTTGACCGGCGGATTGTTGATGCGAGCCACCGAGTGAAGGGGACGAAGGAGGTATATGACCTCCTCTGTAAGGGAAAGTGTTAAAAGGAGCAGGAGTGCCCCCCATGTGACCTTGCAGAGGAGTTCTAGAGCTCCCTGCCCCCAGACCTGAAGTCTGTAAAGTGGAGTAGGAAAGTACAGGACTTGTACCCGAACTAGGCATCACGTATGAGAACGGAGGGCCTGTCGGACTTGGTGTGAAAGGGGTTGTGGCCACCGCCAATGACGGGATCGGACCACTGTGTGATGTAGTTGCAATTGAGACCATGGTGGCTCGAACCGGTAATGGTGGGTTAGGAGGTGAAAACTCTCCTGTGGTGACGATCGTGGTGGGAATTGAAGAATTCCCAGAAGGAGTAACAGCATTTGTTTCCATTGTTGCGTGCAACACTGTCTGGTATAAGTAAGGATGAATCAGTACGATGATGGGTGTTGAAAGATCAGTGGTGGAGGTGTCAACCAGACCAAAATCTTGCACTCCAAGGTCTAAAATGGTTGATTCCTCTGGATGTTGGTCGGGTACAATTTCTTGTGACCCGGTCGCTTCAAAAGACCCTTATTGGTCTAGCTTTCACCTTAGTGGTGGCGGGGGTGGCTCCAGTGTGACCAGCGGCAGGCCAAGAAGCCTTCGTGACTGGCGAAGCTCGTGATCCTCCACTGTGTGAGAGGATCAAAGACACACTAGGGTAGTCTAACCGTTCAAAAACAACACGCACTAAAAAAGTCCCTAGAAGATAAGACAGGCAAATACTAAATTAATTGGAAGAACAGTTACAACAACCAACACTGGAGCAACTTACCGATGCAAGTGAAAATCGAACACGGAAGCACCCTCTGGGTATACTCTGTAAAGTGTGGCCTGATTTCTGTCCTAGGTACCATGGTATACCCTCACAGTCACCTGTGTGTGTCCCTAAAAAATATAGGCAACTAGGTTGCCAGCGCGCGAACAATCACCAGGCGGGTACAGTCGAAAGTCGGGTAGACCACAATGAGCAGGGTATCAAGCCCGAAACCTGTCAAGGGTATCGAAAGAAAGTGGTCCGGAAGACAACTGAGGATCTCGAACGGATTCGAGACCCATGAAGCCTCGTGGCAAATGCAATCGACAAAATCCCAAAACAAGCCCTCTATATGTGTTCTCCACTACGATTGGTCCAGCTTTGGAGGGGTTATCTCTGTTACCTCTCCTCACGCGACCTCGTGTTTATCTCCTATGTTAGAGGGGGGTCCCGGATAACTTTCACAATATTGGACTTAGACACTCCCTAAATTAGACTCCAATGTTTGATTTTAAATGGTCTTGAAGAGTTTCCTCTCCAACCTAATCCAAGGCCCTAATCCTGAACTAGTTGGTTAACCCTACAAACATAAAAGTCTAATAAATTTTAGATTTAGCGTTAATTTTATGGCTTG
>SNQJ01S0091166.1:0-18317 GCA_010110895.2 Picea sitchensis | reverse complement strand
CTTTTGAATAAGAAAACTTAAAGAAGGATTTCACTCGACTACGAGCTACTTACGATATAAGTAAACTATCAAGAACTTAAGAAAACAAAGAATCTTCCCTGGCTATTAATGCAAGATCACACTTTTCAACCAAACAAGAAAATGAAAGAGATTTTTTTTTATTTAAATGTTGATAAAGCAAAAAGGAAAAATACCAACAAGTAAAAACCAAGAAAAACAATTCTGGCCTAATCACAGATTGCAAAGAATCACTTCAAAAAATCACACACTAGCAACTTTAAAAAATGACTCTCACACTTGTCTAAAAACCCTAAAAAAAAATTCTTTTTTATGACAACTTTTAAATGAGAAAAAGCAAGCTAAGGCTAAGATTAATCATAAGCTACTAACTATTAAGACAGAGATTCAAAAACCTGAGAGGTATAACTCTCATCAAGAAAAAGGATGACTGCCTTACCCTCAACAAAAACTATCCTAAACAAGCACGCTATTGATAATCCAACAGCAAGCGTGTGAACACGAGATGTATAGAGCAAGAGGGTGTGTACACAAGGGTTGTATAGATCCAGAGAGTATGTACACACGGGATGACCTTCTACAGGCCGCGTGTATCTCTAAAAATCTGAGAAAATATAAAAACAGACAATCCAAACCAGGAAGGGACCATTGATATTGATAACCAGGATCTCCTGAAGGCTTAGACACTCTTTTTAATAGAAAAGGAAAACATTGTAAGGAAAAAAATCGTAAAACAAACCAATATGAGACAAGACTGTAAACAACCAAGACTTAGAAAGAATTCCAGAAAACCCCTGAGAATGTCTGATTCTGACAGGGAAGAGGATGACTGCCTCAAAATTTTTATAGACTCTACACGCTACTGCTACTTCTTCAGCTGGCATTTACACGCGGGCTGTAAGAGAGTAGGGTGCGGGTACATGCGTGCAGACCTTATACAGGCCACGTGTACCTATGTGGGTCTCGAAAAAACACAGTCAAGCAAATAATAGAGACAGTTGGTATGGGAAACCAGACTCTCTGCTAGCTCAGACTTTACAGAAACTAAAAAACAAGCAAGAAAACCAGTCTTTTAAAACTACCCAAAAAATAAAATTCTAGGAACCCTAGAGACTTCCCCAGTATGGTCACCAATTCTGTTGTGAGGGAAATCCCCTTACAGACTAGAAAATAGGGTTATCTTATGCATGTAGATATGACCAAAATAAATCTACTTTCTACCTTCGTCCCCAGACTTAAACCCCATTCCTTTTCAGAAAATACATGGTTAGACCAACATACCTTGTTCCGAATGTTCGATGTCAATCCCCCTTCACGCTTGATCACTTGTTGGCAGCTATCCTCTCAAGATTGACCTGCATACAAAACAAGCAACAAACTAGACATGCATTTTACCTATAGACTAATGGGTTAGAGATTCAAACATATATTTACTGAACTATGAAGAACTCATATAGTGGGATGGGAAAAGCATTTATTTATTATTAACTTTAATGAATCAACTTACAATGTCGAGACCGACCACTGCTCCGCAAATCCTGATCCTGGGCTCCTCTTCAAATGTCCTCCAACTTCTTTTCTTTGTATCTCTTTTTGCACAAGGATGGCTAAAGGGTTGGGACAATGGGAATATGCAATTGGGCAGAGTTTATTTACTCTATTTTCTCCTCCTCCAAATGGGACCCCTAACCCTTCTTTTATAGGCTAGAAGAAGCTAGGCATTTAGACGAACCCTTGGCCATGCATGGCCGGGAGTTTCAGTTAACTCACCCAAAGTTGTGTGTTCCGTTGGAAAAATTCATTTTTTCATGCTTTTGGCGGTCCACGCAGGCTATTTTAGGTCAGCTAGCGTGTACACACATGTAGTAATGGAGTAGGGTGTGTGGGACCTTATAAAAGAGGTTTTTTAAGGAGTTGTTCAGCAGTGCTTTGGCAAAGAAGGGATCTGAGATGGCCTGATGTCAGGTAAGCATGTATGGTGCAAATTACAGTTATAACACTAGGACTTGGAGGGAGCGTAATTGGAGAGAGTGTAATTCTCCCTTGTTCAGAAGGTATAGGACTAGAAATGCTAAGGACATGGTCGAAAGATGCATCACCCTCCAAAATAAGAGTGGGATTGACCGAAGATTTCATCGGAAATGTCACTTCCTTAGACTTGGCACTCTCCAAGAGAAGAGTGGGATCGACCGAAGATTGCATCGTCATGACCACTTCTTCAACCATTGGTTGAATAGAATGCGAGACAACAAGGTCAAGAGACGCATCACCCCTAAAAATAGGAGTGGTTTCGGTCGAATATTGCATCAACACGATTGTTGGTTGAACAAGATGTGAGACAATAAGGTCAAGAGACATATCACCCCCTAAAAGAAGAGGGGTGTCAGCCGAATATGGCAACGGCATGACCATTATGTCAAACAAGGGAGGACTAGAATGTTGGGAAACCAAGGATGACTCAGAACCCGAAGGGCCCCTCGGCAAAGGACCATGCTTCTTGTACCACAGAAATAGCAGGGCACAAACGAGTAAGGTGGTCTTCTTTGTAAAGACTACAAAGGAACTTGGGATTACGTCTTATACCTCGAGGCTTCTCAATCATATGCATGCCCTCAGCATGACTTGCAGTGGCTCATGACATGCTCCCAGCATGGCTTTCAGAGGCTAGTAGCTCATCTCCAACATGATTGGCAGAGGTTGGTGATGAATCCCCAACATGACTAACAGAGGTTGGTGATGAATCCCCAACATGAATAGCAGAGGTTGGTGATGAATGTGCAGTGTGACTAGTAGTGACTAGAGTTGTGCCCCCAGCATGACTTGCGGTGGCTGGTTGTTGGTCTTCAACATGATTTGCAGAGGTTTTTGACCAATCTCCTACATGACTAACAAATGTTGGTAATATAATGCTAGTATGACTCACAATGACTAGACTTATGGTGGCGGTTGGTTGCGGCATTTGAGACCATGGTTTTGGGAAAGACTGGTTTTGAGAAATTGCAGGTCGGGAAGGGTTCTGGTATACACAATGGCCTTGTCTGATAGGATAGTATCCTCCTCCAAAATGATTCATAAAGGGTTGTAAGGGAATCATCACAGAGGACGTTTCTTTCGAAGAGAAAGCAACATGACAACGGTTACTCAGATGAGGATATATGTTTCCCCCAGAGGATATACCCATACTATGAAATTGACTCCCTCTGGATGAAACACTAGAGGATAGACGAAGGTCTTCCATGGGAAAAGTGTTTGTAGGAATCGGCATAGCAGAATAAGGATAGATGGATGGAATGTAATAATTATAATGATCACCCATTTGAGCACTTGCTCCTAGAAAAGTGAAGTTGGGATTCGATTTGTAGGAAGGAATATTCCAACCTCCTACTGTAAGAGTTGGTTGAGGGATATGACTCCCACCAAACAAAAATGGAGAATAACAGGGCATCATGCCCTCAAACCCAAAACTAGGATTCACATAAGAAGATGAGAGAGATGATGGCAAGCGTGAAGACATGTCTGGCATATCAATAGAGAAATAATTAGAGGCCCAAGGTATTGGTAGAGTATCATGATTCGACGTGCCACTCGGAAATAGAAAAGGATTCATCCCCGCGGAATGAGCAGAGACCATGGGTTGGGTAACGCTAACTGAGGGATTCATGGGGACTCCGATATCCATAAAAATGAAAACTCACGACGCAATACAAAATCATAATGCCAACTAAAAATTAGAGAGCACACCAAAATAAACAAAAGGCCAATATGCACACAAACAGGATAAAGTGGTTGAAAAGGGGCCTCCCTCCATAAAGTAGGTATGTCTCGCCCAAGAGGGGCCTGAGACTCCCTTCAAAAGATCAAAGGTATCAGAATCAGTTATAAGGGCCCTCATGGGATTAACAACCATTCAGTCAGATCCCCCTAGAGAGGTAATCCTCCATAAATTTTGTGTGATGTTTGACCCTTATCTGACCCAGGATACCTACAGAATAACCCCTGCAAGTAACCTATGTGGCTACCTATGTCAAGAAACTAAGACACCATGATATAACCAATGTGTAGGCGAACAGTCATAAGTCAAGTCCACTGTATGGGCAGGGTAGAAAAGCCCAAAATATCTAAAGCACCACCTCTCACATAGGTAAAGGTACTAGCAAGACCCCCATATACAAATAGATCCCCAGAAATATATCTGACACTAAGAAGGTATTGGAGGGATATCTCCTCAACCAACTTCGCGTGACCTCGTGCTTAACTCTGGTGTAAGCGGAGCCTCCTGACGTCACCAATTATACAATGGATTTCACCACTCCCTTAGTCAGACACATATGTTGAGTTTAATATCCTTGGAGAAGTTTACTCACAAAACCCTATTCCAAGGCTCCAAATCTTAAGCTAGTTTGAGCACCCTGAAAAATAAAATTGTTTCTAATCAATTTTAAATTTATCATAGTTACTTTTAGTGGCTTTGTTTACTCAAAAGGTGTGTTCATGAAACTGCTGATGTTACGACTCAGAAAGTAAAATAAATGAATATGAATATAATGCAAAGTCCCAACTTCAATTCTCAATAAATGATAAGCTTTTCAAAATGCAATTTTCAATTCAATTCTGCAATTTCAAATAAGATGCAATATTTCCATACATGTACTAAGATCAATGATAAGAACCCAAACGATCAAATGCCAATGATGCAAAATGTATATTTTTGTACTTTCAATATAAAAGAATGAAAATGCAAGAACTGAACAGTAGCTTGATATAAAGACCCTGTTGTACGCAAATAGAGACAAACCAAGAAGAATTTCAAGAAGAAAACACGCAGCCCAAGGTGTAAGGACAACCAATGAAAAGGATGATGAGAAAGAAAAACCACCCGAAAATTAAACCATAGAAAGGTTTCCTATCACTCTGCAGGCACTTAACAGACATGAGAGAGACCCAAGAAGACTCGGTAAACATCAAAGTCAATAATCAAGCAAACAAGGATGATGTACGCAACTATTCAGGAGAAACCAGTGTATGTACACCCCCTATAGAATGACAATCGGCGTATGTACGTGTCTGTCAAGGGAAAACCTGTGTATATGTATTAAAAAACTACCAAGTTAAGGATAAGACCAAGAAACTCTGACTAAAAATGAAAAAAGGTTGTCAAGCAATCAGACGACAAGAAACTCAAGATAACCGACAGCAATCAAAGGATAAAAACACTCCAAACCCCAAAAAGAAGATTTAATCCAAGTATGGTCACCAATTCTGTTATGAGGAAAATCATTATATGGCATGGGGTAAACCACCACAGATGAAAATGACTGCAGAAATGAACTTTGACCTCAAGAATGCTATATAAACAAACATTCTAACAAGACAGGATGAAGATCCTACCTCGTCCAGACGTTCGATGAAGTCCACCATTGAGCACTTCACTCAAAGCTATACACCTGCAACTTGTCCTCAACAACCAATATACATAAGAATATGGTGATAATATATAAAGTTAGCACATATAATAGCATAATACATCAATATTCATAACAAATATTCTCGTGGAATAACAATTCAAATATTTGCAAGACATTAATTGGACGAGAAAAGAGTATTTTTATTAAAATATGAATAACAGAAGTATATGAATGACAAATTTTTGTTTCGGCATGTCTCGGAACCAAGAAATTAAGTTCCTTCCAGCTGGGCCTCCACCAAAGGAAAGCTCATATAAGAGAGACAATGAGGTTCTCCATCAAATAGGGAAGAGCTTGGGGGCTGAACAATGTGTTCAGACTTAAAAGGATAAAGGGATGCAGACTTAATTTGAAGTGAATAATTTCTCCAGAGTAACTTTGCTCTCAAAGTTGAATTATTATCCCTCTTCCACATCTTGGATATGGCCCATTTATAGCCTTCAAATGGAACTAAAGGGTCGATTCAGAACGTTTCCAGTATATGGAAGGTCAAGGATCATGGATCTCATGACGTGACATGGAAACTCAATACCATTTTTTTAATTTTGGGAACAAAACCCTATGTACGCGGGATGTAATGGTGCAACCTGCGTATACGCATGTTGTATAGTTGTTAGGGTGCATATATGTGGAAAAATATAATTTTTGGCTCTGGCAACTGCAAAAAGGGACTTCAAGTCTACAAAGGGAAATGGAAAATTCCTTGTGAGCAAGTTGCACGGGGTGAAGAAAATCTTGCTATAACAGCCACTTATTGTACATTTTTTAGTGTAAAACCTTGCAATCAAATCAAGATTTTAAAGTAAAGACACATCTCTATTGAAGGCATAATTTGTAAGTTGGATTCTTTGGGAAAAACAAATAACTTATGATAAATTTAAGCTTCTTTGGGCATAAATGTTTTAGTGTAAAATGTATTTGAAAAAATGATTTTGTTTAGTGGTAACCATAGCTCTTGCGAGTTCGAGTTCGGAGTTAAAATTTCATTTTATTCAATTATTTTATTTACTAGCATACCCCTAAAGCAAGGGAAGGGAACGTCGAAGAGAATATAAGGTGAATATGTTGTAAAAAGAAAATAGAGTGTTGTTTTGGATTGTGTGTTGTGGCCTATTATGTTCCACTAATGTTTCGAGGTCTAATTATGTTCCAGAACATTTTGAAGTCCAAATGTTTGTACCTTCTATTTGTGGTTTCCTATCTTTTCTTAATGCATTTTCTCCCTTGTGTGCTTCTGTTTACCTCCACCTATTTGTAAAATAGAGGAAGAGACACTACAAGAGAACCATTATTCTATAAATAGCCCCATTTATTTGCAACTTGTGGCCTTACATGTTAATTTTTAAGATGTTATTGGCCATGCCTTCTACTATAGTGTATAGAATAATGTTCAAAACATAGAAGAATAGGCATTGTTGTTTCCTCCCTATTTATGACCTCGATTACAATTATGTCCATCATGGAATGTACAGGTATGAATGTTAGGATATGATTCACTACAAGTAGTATGTATGTATTTATTTTGGACAAGGAATCAATCTGTTTGCGAAAATTCTAGGTAGCAAGTATATGGTTGTGATGTTCAAAAATGCATGCTGGGAAATCCATAAAAAACATTGTTCTTTGTTTTTCTTTGCAATCTTTCTTTGTTGAATAAGACATCAGAAACAAAAACAAAATAATATAAATATAATAATAATATTTATATTAATATTGTTGTTTAATGATATTTCATATTTACAAATCAACTCTTCCATATTACCCTTCATCCCTTGCAATGGACCATTCATCCCTTACATTTGACGTTCATCAACTATTTGCTTATCCTAGTCCATATGCATATCCACCATTTTAAGCCTTTTCTTAAATTCATGTACAATGTTTTTGTTCTCAGATGCTAAGAGAAACCTATGATAAGTTAAACTGTAATAAGAAATTTGTTTTTACAAGAAGGTTTTTAGAAATACGGGAATTTCAACAACTATCTTAACAATATCATAGTTAGTTTAGATGTATTTTAATTTCAAAATTATCAAATTTGAAGATTTGAATATCTTTGAGATGAAAAATATATATATGTAATTAAAAATAATTTGTATTTTTATTTATTTTATTTCTTTAAATATTTAATAAATTTAAATTAAAAAAATTAATAATGTATATTTATAAATTAATGTATTATTATAATTATTTTATCTTTTTAGTTTTAAATTTACGTTATAATATCTTCTAAATTGAATTGTAACAAACGTCTCTATAGAAAAATTAACAAAATTCAAGTGTATAACATGATTACTCACATGCACCCTTTAGAAGAGTCAAGTAGATTGCAACAATAGAGGGAGTTTTCCACTACCAATTCAAATTTATAGAAGATCAAATACGAATGTACTGGTTAATCTCAAGCATACCAGGTATCATTTTGGGCATAAGAACCTTTGTGAAGACTAAGTTCCATAGCTTTTCATCTGTTATCCCAATCATAATCTCCCTACCCTCGAAATGACCTCCCTTTTGTCCCCTTTTAGGGTGGGTGAGGAGGTATTTGAACCCCCGACACCGTGATTCATAGCCACATGCTCTAATCCTCTAGGCTAGGTTGCTTTTTTAATCAAATCCTCTATCCCTTCTTTCTGTTGAGTTCATTTTTTAGACTGCTTAACATATGTTTCCAATGAATCCATGTCTTCCATGAGAGAAAAGGAACTTTTCTTTATTGGTGTAAAAATTTCCTCAAGTTTTACACTCTAAAAGAGGTTTTCACCTCAAGAAATTTGATCCCTCTCACCATTTGATATATATGGGGTTAAGGTGAACATAGGATCATTAAATTAAATTTAATCCATATGAAAATACACCATTCATCCATAAATATTATGGAATCATTTGATTTAAAAATACCTCTTATTTGTAGATAAGATCAATAAGAAGTTATCATGTGCCTAATGGTACAAGTGATAAAAACTGTGTTGGTCGAAAAATAATGTGGCAATATTTTTCATAAGGGATTGTGGTTTCAGCATTTCCAAATTGTTTTTTTTGACATTTGTGCAACTTTATGAAGTTCTTAGTGTTTTGGGAATTTGAAAACCAAAGACTTTGGAAATTCCATTTTTTAACCGTGTAACATGTGTAAGTTTGTAAATTTTTATTGAGAAACTAAGTCATTTGAAAATTTTGCAATTTGAACATTTTGAATATGTAACTTATCTAGTGACATATTTTTTACATGGCAACGTACAGTGAAAAAAACCACATCCCATTTTTTAGAGTGCTACATCAAGTGAGTTGTAGATTTATATGATTGCATTTTATCTTAATTGATTGTGTTCTAATTAACATTTAAAGAAAAAGGAAATTAAAAATCCAATATTCAAAATGGTTTGAATTTAGAAGTAGGCAATTTGAAATATATATAAATGTTTATGGAATATCGTTATACAATTCAAACATATATAAACACCGCCACTTGATACAAAAGTCCAACAATTACATTTGGTTATTGTGTTTTCAGCATTTAAAATATTCAAATTCATTAATTCCCTATGTCTTATAGGAAAAGTCGTTGTTGCAATATGACTATTAGATGTAGATAAACTTCTGTTGTAAATGTGTATATTAATGTATATACTTTTGTAGTGGATGTTATATGTAACTAACATTTTTATGACTCTATAACAGGTTTTATATTAACAGTATTTAAATGAAATGCTAAGAAATTATTTTTATTAAAAATATTTATGTTTATATCTATATATGTTATATTTTAACAGTGTTTAAATAAAATGATATTACAGCGTAAGAGGTACATTACAATTGGTATCAAAGTCATTAGTTTACAACACTAGAGTTGTGTGGGCTCAAAGACATACATAATAACATGAAAACCTTGACAAGTACAGTTATGGGATGTCAGAAAATTATATTTAGCATCATTTTCTAACTAACAAATTATAGTTTTCCATGGTGACTATTGTCCAATCAGAATTGCAAAAAGTTGGTCTTGTGGAATTGAGAAATTGTTTCTATGGAAGATGTACAAAATTTTCAAGGGTATGAAGCAAATACCATAAGCAAGAACTTGAAAATAAAAGAAATGGAGACAGGGTATAATGGAAGGAGAACTTTTGAAACCCCTCCAAACATGGCATAAACCATGAGTATAATGGAAATAGAAATTTTGAAACCACTCTAGAAATGGCATAGACCATGATAATTTTGAGAGCAAAACTTTAGAGTTGTGGCGCAAATAATGAAAAGACAATAAAATCTTAGGAAGAACAAAATCAATTAAATAATTCCCTATTGCATAATTTGACAAAAATTCAAAGCCAAATGCATCAAATATAATTTTCAAGTAATGTTGATAAGAGACTTAAATAAAAGGTCTCAATATACCAAAGATCAAATCTACGGTGGTGGGATCCTCTAACAAGGAGACCATCACCCCTGAAGATTCAAATGGTAGCAGTTTGAATTATTCTCATAGGAAAAGGAGGAAGAGACATTCCAAAGATTATTTGCAAGGAGAATTCAGGAAAGTAAAACCACCTACCTTTAATGTTGAGGTCAAATATGGTGAAGAAGATGAGACTTGGCTTCTTGAGTTACTGATCCGGGATATTTTCATCGATGGAATTACATAAATTACATTAAGAGTATGAATCAAAGCCTTATGTGCAACATTAATTAAAGAGGGAAGAAATATGGAGAAAATAAGAGCAATGACACAATAGCTTGATAACGGAGTTCGTCCAACATGGACTATGTCTACGGGCCCTGCTTCAAAGTGGAGAGGCTATATATTATTCTCAACAATAAAATTGGCATAAATGCATCAGTATACCTCAAGTCTGAAAATGGACTTCAGATATGTTGCCCAGATGCAAAAATAGACATCATCGGTGAACTCGTGGCGAGAAAACATGTGGAAACAACTGTCAAAATGTCCAAATCTGACACTTCTCATCTCAGGACCTCCTGGGCTCTTCACCTCAGTTTGTGTGCCACTAGTCTGCAATCATTACTCTTGTACCTACATTGGAAAATGTTCCCAAACTGTACTTGGGCATGGACCCCAAACTTTGGAAAATATTGAGTTTAAATGTGAAATTGTTGGCGGATATTACCAAGACTCACCTTTGGCACATTGGTTGGCGCATTTGGATGTAATACATTTGGTGGTGGGAGGTTCGGGGGTCAAACCTCGCAGACCCCCATTTTACAATGTTTGTTACAATAGATACCATATATAATAATATATGGTCTAAACCATATATTTGTTTTACCAACAATTGTTGGTTACTACACCAAATCCCCGCGGAATAAACCTTCGTCCTAAAATTAACACGCGCCAACCCCTTTTTTGATGTGATCGATGCACGATCTGGGATCCGCCAGATATTACGGAATGTGGTTAGCCTGTAATCAAGCCTTCGCCAGAATTTATGGTGCTCGTCGTATTTTCTGTCGACAGTATCTAGGGATGGTGACGTTGGCTAGATTTAGTGGTCAGAGTTTTTAAAAGTGGCCAGATTTTGTGGGTCGTTGGCTGGGTTGGTTGGCCAATGGCCTATATAATTTTTTTTAATTTTTTGTTACCCAACCCACATTAGGTGTTTTCAGAATGCCACGTGGCGCCCACTAATTGGGCCATATGGCATCTCCTGGTTCACTGGCCTTTATCTAGTCATTTCCTGTGTGTCATCTGGTTAGTAGTTAAGTCAGTTTCCACATGTCGTTCTATCAAGATACCACGTGGCAGCTCCTGGGTGGTTCCACGTGGTGTAACATGGGCATCCATGTGGTACTTTCCAATTGTCCCATGTGGTCCCCAAAAAATCTAAATCTGCCTTCCACATGTCAGATTCTGGGAGTGCCATGACAGCATGTTGACATCAGCATGATGACATGCTGACGTCACCCTGGTATGGACTACCGACATCACCTGTATGAATGATGACATCGTCATTGACTTTGACTAGGGTTGACTACCAACTCTGACCAGCGATATCTTTTTCGTTCAGACTCTGTTTGAGGTGTCGTTTATGTCATTGGAAAGCTTGTGACGAGATATTCTACTTGGCGTTGATTTTGCTGATATTTTAGGAATTTGATTTTTTTCCCTTTTGGATCCTCTTGGATCATTCCTCCCCATTAAGAAGCTTTTGGGCCTCCAAAATCCTCATCAGTCACCAGGAAGGTGAGGGAATTTCTCCCTCACTTTCTCTTTCTCGAACAACCATGCTTTACTTGGATGTGTACCCTTTAGACCCACTCAAATATCACCCTTTCATGAAGTCCTCATCCTTCTGTCCAAGATGATATCTTCCACATAAACTTCCAAAGTAATCGGATGTCTCGATCCAAAATAATGATAATGGGTAGTCCAATATGGACCCATACATGTTGAAAGAAAAGATGAGCATCTCGCTCAGTAGTGTCTTCTTGTTACATAGCATAAAGACACATGTCTTGCTAAACCTATCCACTACTACATGAAAGTAGTCCTGACCCATTTTTGACATAGGAAACCCCCATAAAAAATACAAGGACATACTCTTCCAAGGATGAGAATGAACATGGAGTGGTGTGTACTTCACCAATTTTCTATTAGTGGGCTTAAAAATTCCCAACACACGCCCCTTTACAATCATGATTACAATTACATTCATTCAAAGAAAATATAACCTCAGCAAATACATTACAAACCATATAACCTCAGCAAATACATTACAAACCTACCCCAAAATTCCCAAATACAAGAGAAGAGTAAACTTCTCCAACTACATGCATTTTTACAATGGTAGGAATACAAAGTTTACTGAAATGGTAAAATGGTTTTTCCTGCAACCAAAATATTTTCACCTACAAGCCACAGATTATCCTCTCAAATACATCTTTGAAGACTTCGAAAATAGCATATTTTCCAACATAGATAACATGAACATTCTTCAAAACAATAGATGCAAAACTAGGAGGTCTAAAAAGTATCACTGCTCTCATGGCATCTGCACTAATATTGGTTGTAAACTTGAATGGTTTTTGAAGGTCTGGTAGATCTAGTATTGGTGTGGGGTTGATATTTTCTCTCAAAGTGTCGAAGGCCCTTTTCTATCTGCCTCCCCACTAAAAGACTTGTTTCATCTCAAGCATTTCATTATTATGTAAAGGATTAAAAAAATCAAGAGCATTAAACTTATCAGGCTCGTTGGTTTTTACAATTGTAAGCACCATATTCTTACAAGTGTGTATAGCTCTCTCCATTTGACCTGCACTAATAAGTGATGTGTTAGCTTCCATGATGTGAGCTCTAACAATATATTCCACTCCATCTTTTGTGAGATGATACCTGTTCTCTTTTTGGAAGAAGATTTCTTTTATGTCATAAAGATAAGGAATCTCTAGTTCAATACCACAGATATCCAAAGGAACCACATCCAAAACAACTTCATATACCAATTTAGAAGCAATATCAAACTTCAATATACACTAATTGGTAACCTGAAGTTTTTCATTATCATGTACCCAACCAAGAGGGTAAGGTTTCTGATGAGGTGTTGTGGTTAATCCCAATTTCTTTATAATCTCTTCAGATATCAAGTTAACTTGTGAGCCCAAATCAAATAGAGATTCCGCTTTTTTGTGTTTTGTCCTTACTCTAATGTGGAATAATTCACTTCTTCTTTCATCATTTTCAAGAGATGGAATTTTAGAACTTGAAATAGCATGCAAGGAAACTTTACCTTGTAATCCAACTGTAGTGATATTTCCCTCGTCACCTTATTAGAACCAAGGCCTTGTTTCACTGTAGCAACAGTTCTTTGTTTCCTTTGGCCACCTAATCGCTTCAGTCTTAACTCTGGATGCAGCTTCCAACAATTCTCATCATCATGCCCATATTTCTGACAATGAGTGCAAGATTATTTTTCTCCCTCTTTCTGTGTTGTACATGTTCTCTTGTCCTTTCCTCTGTCTTTTCTTTTGAAATGGTCTTCTGAATGCTTTTGATCCTCCTATACATTCTTCCCCCTGCTTTCAAGGTGAGTTTCTTGTACACACACTTCATCTAAGTTTGTGGGGTTAAATAATAACAATGTATGTCGAATTTAACTATGGAGTGCACCAATATATTTCATCAAAGTTTCATGAGAATCTAAAGGAACATTTAATGCAAGTGCATGTTCCCTTAATTCCTCTATAAAACTTTGAACACTCTGACCTTTACCCTATCTTATATTTTTTCATTCCATCATGGATTTTTTAACATAACCCAGTGGATAAAATTGTTTTTCATAAGAAGATATAAACTCGGACCATGAAGAAAGGAGTTTACCATTATGCTTACTACCTTTCTGAATTTCTCTCTCCCATCAAACAAGGGTTGTGCCTTCTAGTCAAAGAGAAGCCAACTAGATCTTCATCTCTTCTTCTTTGATCTATTGAACACGGCAGTAAACTTCGATTTGTCTGATCCCATTACTAATCTTATATGCATTAGCTTCTCCAATAAAAATGGGAAAATTAAATTTCACATCTAGTTTCAACAATTGATTTTTAGAATTACTTGGATCAAAACTAGAATGATGAGAATGAGAGGAAGAGGAAGAAGAGATTGAACTGGAAGATGGTGATGGAGGCTCAGGAGGATCTCCTCCACTTCAATGGTTCATTGAAGCATTATCCTCTTCCTTAAATTTATTTGTCTTCTCCTTCTTTGCAACTCTCTTCTCGTAATCTGCATACAATTTTTCTACCATGTCTGACATCTAGTAGAAGATCTTGTGAAATTGTTTCTCATGCTCAGCACGCCTCTCTTCATCATTCATTTTCCTTCCTTGATTTGCACGTCCAATCTCTAGGTTGAAAGTCTTTACTTTTCCTTCACCTGCTTTGAGCTTGGCCTTGGTAAGCATTCCCACTCGCAATTCAAGTTAAAGAAGACTACTTTGATACCGAATTGACCCAGAATATTTTCATCGATGACATTACATAAATTTCATTAAGAGTATGAATCAAATATTTATGTGCAACATTAATTAAAGAGGGAAGAAATATGTAGAAAAAAAGGGAAATGACACAATGACACAATAGCTTGATAACAGAGTTCATCCAACATGGACTACATCTCTAGGCCTTGCTTCAAAGTGGAGAGGCTTTATATTATTCTCAACAATAAACTTGGCATAAATGCATCATTATACCTCAAGTTTGAAAATGTCCCTCAATTATATTTCCCAGGTGCAAAAACAGACATCATCAGTGGACTCGTGGTGAGAAAACATGTAGAAACGATTGTTAAATCGTCTAAATATGACACTACTCATCCCAGGCCCTCCTGGGCTCTTCACCTCGGTTTTTGTTCCACCAGTCTGCAATCATTACTCATGTACATACATTGGAAAATGTGTCAAGACTATACTTGGGCGTAGACCCCGAACTCTAGAAAATATTGAGTTTAAATGTGAAATTCTTGGCAGATATTACCAAGACTCACCTTTGGCACGTTGGTTGGCGTGTTTGTATGTAAGGCATTTGGTTGGTGGGAGGTTCGGGGTTCAAACCACGTGGACCCCCATTTTACAATGTTTGTTACAATATATATTGTCAAGTGAAATATATGTTATCTATTTCGACATTAAATTGTCAACCCGGGGCTCGTAAGCTTCGAGGTGCTAGCATTGTATGTGCAGGTCTAGAGCTCTAATATAGCAGTCTAATCTAATGTTGGCAACATGATATTAAAAAAACTAGAACAATTCATCACCTAGTGAAGAAATCTGACATGGAGTGACCATATCTCACAAATTAGGTCATTAATCTATCCATTGGTGATTTAAAGCTATTGGAAAATTTAAAATGCGAGAAAACTAGTGCAAGAATCTATTATGCAAAAGATGGGACTAGGCATGAAAGATTATTATTCTAATTACTCTTTTTACTTGGAAATCTAACTCTGTGATTTATTTACTTAATTCAAATTAAAACATTGATTTCCACAGAAAAATGTACAGTAGAAACAAAACAATCTACTGAAAACTTTGCCATTGAAGAAATATGAAATACGTGTTCTTGTAATTAATTAAACCGATGAACTATTCTCAAAAATCAGAAATTGCACTACTATACTGAAACAAGAAATACTTCAATCAAATTATGATATTGTTCTTAATCAAAAATACTTATGCTACTGTACTTTATACCAAAAATACTTCAATAAAAAATATAATGATTATACAGTCCTACAAGGGTTAGTTTAATCTACTTTAACTGGTCATGCACAACTTCTTGATAAACCTACACAGTTCTTAATGATCCATTTGCAAAGAGGATTTGTATTTACAACATGGTGTAAGTAATTCAAGTGAATAATTACAGTGATATTACAATTAGAAAAGAATGATTAACATAGTTGAGATGCACAAAGGAGTTATAAAGAAATGACTGCAAAAGAGACATTATAACAGTAAAGAGAGATTACAACAATTATAGGGAAATAAAATATTCATAGGAATTATGAGAAAATGACTATAAGAGGGAAATTACAGTAATTCCTGCAAAAGAGAGGTTAGAAATATCAACAAACAAATAAATGAGACACACATACTACGGATGGGCCCCCCGAGCAGTTGTGGTACTCCAGCTCACGAATTGATCACAAACTCAGCTTAATTTATAAATTTGCATTAAAATGAATAACAGAGCCAAGTTTTACACAGAGTTTTTTAACTGTTTCTCTGGGTCTCCTCCCATCATGCTAGCGAGCTCACATATATATAAAGTCTAAGAGGTCAACCATTGAAAGGGTCAACTCTCTCCCAAAACCAGAAAATCGTTAATTGTTCTATTAATAGGCAACTAGCCTTAAAATCGTAGCTCGAATATAGGAGCTAGATTTAATCGTCTAAATCAAAATACAATAGGAGCCATAGCAAGAGGGTGATAATGGGTAAAAAACCCATGTTCTATTTTTTCCCGAAAATTTCCACAAGTATGCTAACGGCCAAATCTGTTGCGCTCTGAGTTCTATAATAAGGGCCGGAAGAAGGTCCGTAATAAGGGTCGGATGGAGGTCTAGATCTGTTTGATACAAATTCACCCCTTCAGAGAACCATGAACTTCTCTCAATCCGTCTATAATTTTAGGAAACGGCTCCTTAAGGGACCTAATTAGGCATATAATGCACAAAACCCATGTGCCAGAATTTTCTGATTCAGCTTCATTTTCCCACAAATTGAGCTCGAAGTTCATTTCTTGGAAAAGGGCATGACAGAAATTTTGAACTGTAATTTGTTCTCTTAATTAAATGTGCTTCAGCAATATCTCTTAATTGTTACTATAAGATGTGGCACTTTCATCACCTTTGCTTTCAGACTGGAACTAGTGTCGGAATGAGTGTTAGAATCTTAAGCCATTTAATATTGATCCAATGTATGGAAACACCTATCTCCCACAATATCAAGAATTAGTTTATCATTAATAAAACCATATAAAATACACTAAGAAAAATAAATTAAGCACGAATCACATCATTTAATCATATTGCTTTTAATCAAAGGATTTAAATAAAATACCAACATTTTAAAGTAAATATGATGGTTTATGGTTAAATGTGATGACATAATAGTGAAATAAGGTTGAAGAAAGAATCAAATTTAAGAGCCCATCATATACCATATATAATAATATATGGTCTAAACCATATATTTGTTTTACCAACAACCGTTGGTTGCTACACCAAATCCCTGCAGAATAAACCTTCATCCTAAAATTAACTCACACCAACCCCTTTTCTGATGTGAGTGGTGCATGGACCGGGATCTGCTGGATATTACGGAATGTGGTCGGCCAGTATTCAAGTCTTCGCCAGATTTTGTGGTGCTTGCCAAATTTTTTGTGGTCGACGGTATCTCAATATGGTGACATTGACCAAATTTAGTGGACGGAGTTTTTAAAGTTGGCCAAATTTTTTGGTTCTTTGGTTGGGCCAGCCGCCAGGTCTGGCATTGGCTAGAAAACGGCCTATATAAGTTTTTTTTCATTTGTTGTTACCCAGCCCACATTGGGTGTTTTTGGAATGCCACGTGGAACCCATTGGTTGGGCCATGTGGTGTCTCCTAGTTCACCAACATTTATCTAGTCATTTCCTATGTGTCATCCGGTCAACAGCTAAGTCAACTACCACATGTCATTGCATCAGGCTTACCTGTGGCGGCTCCTAGGTGGTGCCATGTGGCACTTGCCAATTGGCCTATGTGGCCTGAAAAAAGTCTAAATCCGCATACCATATGTCAGCTTCTGGGAGGGATAAGTCAGCATGTTGATGTCACCATGACGCCATGTTGACGTCACCATGGTATGGATTGTTGACGTCGCCTATACAAATGATGACATCATCATTGAATTTGACTAAGGTTGACTATCAACTTTGACCGGCTGTAACTTCTTCGTTCGGACTTTGTTTGAGGTGTCATTTGCGTCATTGGAAAGCTTGCGACGAGATATTCGTCTTAGCACTGTTTTTGCTGAGATTTGAGGACTTTGAATTTTTTTCCCTTTTAGATCTTCCTAGATTAGTTACAGAAATACTTTCAAGTACATAAATACGCATAAAATATGAAGGCCAAAGTACCCATATTTAATATAAATAGTAGAGCATCTATGTGGTGGGAACATATTAGAAAAGTGAAGAAGAAGATCAATCAAAGGAAAATTACTTGGAAATGGTTCAAAAATCACTTCCAATGGAAATATCTTTCAGATAAGTACTTTGATGGAAAGATCAAAGAATTCCATCATAAACTAAAGTTGAGACAAATGACTATGGATGAGTAT
>SNQJ01S0091165.1:30016-52649 GCA_010110895.2 Picea sitchensis | reverse complement strand
ATTGATCCAATGAATAATATATCAAATAATAATAAGAATACACTTTGCAATTACTTTATTTCAACAAAATTTACTCTTTTCCCCTTCATTTTTAGTATGAGGGTTACCCTTTTCACCTTCATTTTTTGGGATGCAACCAAACCTTTTTTCCTTTTTTCGGGGATGTGATCTACCATTTTCATGTTGTTTATTGAGGTGTGATTTCCCATTTCCCATTCATTTTTTAGTTTGCATTTTATTATTTTCACCTTCATTTTTTGAGGCATGATTCCACATTTCCTCTTCATTTTTTCAAATGCAATTTTCCATTTTCAAATTTTTGTTTTCAAGGTGTGATTTCTCATTTCTCCATTTTTGAGTTGTGAATTGTTATTTTCCCTTCATTTTTTTTAGTTGTGAGATAACTTGTCATTCTTCAATATTTTAGATGCAGATTGATGCTTCATCTATGCACTCTTTGATTTCCAAACATAAAGTGACTCTATAAATTGTGTCTTCATGCTTGGATATTTATTATCAAAATACATACTCTGAATTTAAATTTCAACGAAGATTTGGATTTTATGTTGCATTACAGAGAAATAGTAAATACTTTGTTTTCAAAAATTCTTCAATGGCCCATAATTCATCCATTAATTTATCAATTTTGTAATAATATGATATACTTTGTATTTGGAAATTGATGATTGTGAGTGGTAAGGATAGGATGGGTCCAAGGAAAGAGGAAAATATAAAGGGAAAAGGAGGAGTATCTACCATAACTTCAATGAAATAGGATGAAAATAGAGAATCAAAAGGAGTGAATATATTTGAAACTTGACTCTCGCAACAAGCACTCATATCATAATTTGAATGGGAAACTATCTAATAAATACAAGAGAGAAATTTCAATCCCACCAAGGTCAGATAATTCCATAAGAGGATTATCCTAGGAATGAGTCAATATAAGGCATGTGGTTCAGAAGCTATTCATGTATCATGTTACTTCCTTAGCCAAATTTTCTACAACTAAATTGGAATCAATGGGAAATACAAATATCCATTTTCATGGAAAAACAAATGTTATTGGAAGTGGAAGCGTGCATGGTTTCTTATGACTAGTGCTAGTCATTCTCATGATGACTCTCAAATTAAGCATGCATAGTAAAGTCAATTCATGAAATTATTGGTTATCTTATTTTTAATTATAGTTATCTTATTCCAAGATGGAAGAGGACATGGGAATTCATAATAAAGTTGAAGAGTTCGGTATTTCAACTCCATCCATACATTCATCTTTCTATCTATACATTGAATCTACAAAGAGGTTTTTTATTCGGTGTAGGGATCTTTATATCTAGGATGGGATCAATAGACAATCGATTGCACTCATTGAGAAATTTTATTTGAGAGTTGATCCTGTAGCCAGAGACTTGGATGGTAAAATTTATGGCCTACCCCACAATGTTTCATAGTTTAAATATAAAAATATCATAAGCCTTTGGATCAAAGTGTTGGAGGCACTCAACAAGGTTTTTTTTGTGGTGAAACTAGTGATGAAGGATTTGGAGACCAAGGATTTCATAGTGAGTGACTTGATATTGAAAGAGAAGTTGGATTCCCCATCATAAACCAATTGAAGGGTTCACATTCTACTTTTGGAATCCCATTTCCTTGTTATTGGCAATGATGGTAGAAGACTTGCTCCATCGACTATCACATATTTGTCTCAGGAGTTTGCTAAGGGTTGGAGATGTGCACTGATAAATGAAAATAATGTGTATGCTATCAAAATGTTTGATATATAGGTCTTCTTTTAGATAACTATAGAACTATGTGGGTACCTTAAATTAGCTCTAATAGTACCAAAGTTTTCATGCCAAGTGTTAAATAAATGTGTGCACCTAAGTAGTGCTTGCATGTGAAGTGTTTGTTGAAATGTTTGTTCTCAATACCACTAGTGGGTTGGCCTTAATTTAGGATTTATAATAACAAGGAAAGCTTTCAAATTATATTCGAGTCCCTCCTTATGAAATCCTTAACCTTGTTGGTGAACTCCATTGATTATGTGGCGAATTTAAAGCACAAATTAAAGCTCATGCAAGATATTCCTATGGATCAATAATGCCTACTTTTTTAGGGTAAACAAATTAATGACCAATTTATGATGTCTAACTACAATATATGCAAAGAAATAACTCTCATTTTGGTATTTCAATTACATGGAGGGTAGTGGGCATTGGAGTGTTCTCATCTTCAAATCCTACTCCATTCACTAGAAGTGATAGGAACAAACCCTCCACTTCAACTAATACAAACCCTCATATGTCATGTTTGTACATAGGAGATAAATATGAATTGGTGTCAATGATAGAGGTCATTGAGAGAGAAATCTCAAATATTGTTTCATTTTATGAATCAACTATGGTATTTTATAGATTCAATGGCTTTTGGCCTCCTACATTAGACTTGTTCCAGTGGATATATTCAAACTAGACAAAGCAATGTGAGGTATATCTTTGCTCCAAAGGCTAATTTATTGTTTAATATTCAAACCCTACTAATTATCATAAAGTTTTAGAGGAGGGCCATAGGTTTTGGGGAAGAGTATATATTTTCATACCTGGTGGTTCCCATAATTCAACCCAAACACTACATTTGTCGCCAAAAGTCCAGTTTGGGTTCACCTCCCAAATTTTCCATTTCATTTTTGGAACTCATTAGTTTTTAAACTTAAAAATAGATCTTGAGCAAGTTAGGTTGGGACTTTTCTTGCATGTTTGAATATGTGTTAATATCAATAACATCCAAGGTCTAATGAACAAGATGGTATTGAATAAAATAAATTTTGAATGGAATTGGGTTTTCGATTATCAGAAAACGAATTTTTGGTGTAAGATATCCAAAAATTAGGTCATCTTCAGGATTATTTTCCCCGACTGAGAGCTCACCCAAAGTGGAAAAAAGGTCATGACAAACCTAAACCAAAATGCAAGCAATCTTGTGAGCAACCATTTTCGGTTGATGAATATGATCATAATGTAAAATATCAACAAACAATAGATGCAAAGAAAGATGATAATACTAGTCTAGAAGTGCATATTGAAGAATTGAACATTTCCTTGCAAGATAGAGAAGAAAAAATGAATATTGGATTTCTTCCTCTAGGGAAGAAATTGTTAATGAAGGCCACATAAGAGGAATGAAATGAAGTCATGAATTTGACCATTCTGATTTTGATAAGGAGTTAACTCTCCCTACATATTAAAAAAACAAGAATTATGAGATGCTTTTAGTCCCCATGGAACCATCTCCAAGGGGAAGGATTGAAGTAAAAAAAAAAAAAAAGGAAAGGAAAAAAGGCACGATTGAGGATTATTTTTCACATAAGTACTTGACACTCTTATATTTAGTGATATTTCCTTGTCTCCTAAAAAATTTTCGATATAAAATTTATGGATATATATTAATTCTCTCATGGCATCTGCATACTGTAACATCTTTTATTTATATGAATGAGAAGTTACGATTTTTTTCGAAGGAAAAAAAGGGAAGTTGAAGAGTCAAATGGAAATGTGAAGAGTCACCCTCTATAACTCCATTTGAACTCTTGTGTGCGTGTGTGTGTGTTGATCCATTGTTAAAAGACTATTTTTTGGCAAGAGGAAATTTAGAGGAATTGTGCAATTAGAATTTCAAGATCCATTGGGTGGATGTAATACAATGATGTAGGATTGTATTAAAGTATTGTGCTAACTTATTTGTTTCATTCTATCATGAATGAGCTATGAATATTTTCTTCTGTATGTGTATTCTATAAATTTATATATGTTGTTATACTTTCCCATTGCCTAGTGAAATTAATGAATGTAAATCCCTAATTTGTCATTTTGTGCATACTTCATCTCATTTCCTTACTTGTGCTTAATCCTTCATTTTTGGAATTTTATTTCAACATTCAAACCCCAACAATACATCATATACAAAACATTCTAGAAAATTAAAAACACCAAAACCGATAGCCATCACCACATTCTAGAGGGTAGAGATTTTGATTTGGGAATTTCTACTTAGTAAATTCCCTTAAATGCTAATGAGGTATATTTTCCCATGTTAATAGATGGCACTAGAAAGAGGAATCACACTTATATTTTTATAGTTAACGGGTCACCATATTTTCATCTCTATTCTAAAAATATGATTTACATTCTAATATTGGCGTTGTGCTTGCGTTCTCATGCCCATAAATTTTCATTTAAAAAAATATATATATAACTTGAATTCGAAGAAATTTGGCCAAAGATACCTAAAGGAATTATACATGAGTATATATAAGGATAGTGCCCCGTTTTTAATTCAAAACAACTCTCAAAATTGGATGATATTAGGACACATAACTAGTATATCCAACAAACCTTCCAATCTTGTAGAATTGCACTAGCAAAATTAGGGTCCTTTTAGGTATATTTTGACACCTTTGGCTCTAGAATATGGAAACACACCCATCTACTAATTAGCTAGAAAAATATACATTACAACTAGTTGGTCCTTCCATGATCTCCCTAGAAGCTCACAAAAAATTATTCTTAAATACAACCCCGATGGGTCCACCTTGACCGAAGAGCATAACAAATGTTATATGCAAACTATTTGATTGTTGAATATCTAAGATGAAGACATAGTTTGCAAGTTGTTCCTTTACACTTTTTTCAGTTAAAATTCCACATGGTTCTACAACTTGCCAATAAATACCATTCATAATTGGTGAGAATTCGAACAATCATTCTTTCAAAAGTTTGGAGATGATCAAAGTTTTGGGTCATTGGTCTTACAAATTATTGAATTGAAATTGTAGCCAAAACAAAAAGGCGTGGATTTTAACATTAAGTTCCACACCCTATACCTTTGGATCCTAGTGAATAAAATACCCCCACCTAAGTTTATGTTGTAATTTCACTTAAACGCCTCAGATTCTAGCATAGATTTTCTTATAAAGAGAGTGAGGATTAAGAATACAAATTTATATGGATATTATAGTGAAGTGATCAAGGTCAAAAGACATGTCATGTTTGTGATACACCCTTTCTCTATATACCAAACCATTATGAGTGATCATGCCAAACAATTTAAAGAAGGATTTGATTCCTTTTCATAAACATGTTGCTAATATCAAACCTAGAATGGAAGAAATGTAGACAATTTTACAAGAATTGTCAAACAAGTTTGTCAATTTCTAAAGGAAGATTTAAGAGGGTTTCTATAATGATCAAAATTATTCATATAACAAGGATTTGAATAACTTCAACATGCCAAACAAGAATACTTGCATTGCCCCTAAAGATAAACCTATAAGAGTAAATAACTACATTGATTTGAGTGGAGTAGTTGTGGAGTGTTGGCATTGACTACACCAAGAACATAGTGAAAGACACCACTCTAAATTCTTAAATTTTTTGAACATCTTGACTCAGTTGGGGAATAACATCAAATTCAATAAAAACTCTAAATCTCATGATTAAAGTGTCCCCTTAGCATTTTTTAATGTTTTATGGCATAACTTTATGCTTGTGAGCATTGAAGTTTTCAAAGAGGAAGGGTCTAGTCAAGTAGAAGAAAACTCTGACGAGCATGGTCCAATTAGAGATTTCCTTTGAAACCAAGCAAGTGTTCTAAAAACTTCCTGCCAAATCCAAAGGAATATGCCCATTTTTTTTCTTCTCGAATCTAAATCAACTTCTTTAAAATCATTCAAACACCATATTTGCTTTGGGGTTACCATAAATTTGATATATGATTATTATTCCAATATCTAAAATGAAAATGGTGTTACAGTTTCCTCCCATATCGATTTTTGTAAGGTTCTTATGAAAAAAATCCTTAAGTGACTAATGATGATGGACTCTTTTTCTCTCTCCATCATCTCAGTGAATAAGATACAATTTCAAATTTTGTTGAATATACAACTACATCATACAATCCTATAACTTATTCAAAAGAAGAGGAACTTGAATTCAATTCTAGGATGAAGACATTTTTTCTAACTGCAATTTTTTCTTTGAGTTTGAATTGAATTATTGTAAGAAAGAGAAAGTTTTTGAATTAGTAGGGTCTATATCCCTTGATGGCTACCTTAAGTATCAAGGCTAACAATTATTTTGGTAAGGAAATCGTGTGTCTCATGAGGAATGTGATGCTACCATTGGATAGTTAATCACATACATGTTTATTATCCATAAACAACAAAGTATCTAGGTTAGTTTGGGAACTATTCCACCTTGTTATTTAAATCTCAACCTTACTTTTTAGGGTGATGGTTTCCAAAATAAATTGACCATGCACAATTCCAATTCATTCCAATTGGACTTTTTGTTTAATAAATTTTCCAAAGTAATCATAGGCCTTTAGTGAATCTATTTATGGAAATAATATGTGAAACACCATTAGATTTTAGCTTGCCATCATAAATTGCATGCTTGATCTACCAATAAGGAATATGAATCAATCCCATATTATTAATAAACCCTCAGTTGGTTGCATTGGATTTATGACTACACCCGATTGAGCATACAATGAATTGGACAGGATTAGGGTATGGTAAGTAATGGTTAAGTTAGGGTTTCGCTTTGTTATAATATCTCCTATTTCCTATTTTTGTTAATTAGTTTAGGACCCTGAGCTTTATGATACATTATCTTTGCTTTGAATAAAGCATGACAAAGCACCTCAAATCCGTGCATACCATCCACCCAAGGCTAGTGTATAAATGGAACAATGTATAGGTAGGTGATAGCAGGTTTCTTGCAAGAATTCCTAAATGCACCCCGAGCTTGTCAAAAAACCTTGAAGGAACATCTATCTTACATAGGGTAGTACTCGTACAAAGGCAAAGACTATAGATCCCTTATCAATCTTTACATGGGTATTGTATCCTCAATATGATTTTTTATATATAAGTCCCAATATAAGGTGATCACTCCACACAATTACAACTTTTCTAAGATGTCACTTCTCCCCTTGTGTTGCTAATGAAAAGAAAAACAACAAAAAAAGAGAAAGAAAAGAAAAGTGAAAAACCCAAAGGTGTAAAGGAATTCATGCAATGAGGAATATCAAGACACCCTCTACAAGGAATTTGGATGCATTATTGGTACTACAACACTACTTGTTATGTCATTGTGATTTTGTTGAGGATATGGATGCTCACTAAATAATGATAGAGAAAAACATGATTGAATTCTTTGGTCATATCTGAGAAATTTTATATAACCCATTTTATAAAGTGATTAAATCATAGTCAATGTTTGAGAAAATATAAAAAATCTCTTGTTTCAAACGTAGATGATTTATTCATAGAATAAGTTGGTAGTATATAAGGTCATTCTTCTATAATTATGCTAAAGTGAGCTGCGAAGCCACATAAATAACCCTTCCTTGAGAGAAGCCTTTCGAGGTTAGCAAGTTAGATTATGCCATGCCTTCATGACCATCTTATTGTCATTAGAGTAGCCAAATATTCTAGGTTTTCAAAGTGAGTCACCATATGTTGACCCCACAACATACCCATATGAACATAAGGGGCCATTTTTAATTTTTGAGCATGTATCTCCCCTGGACATCTTTTAGGAGATATTGATACTAGTTATAGGTACTTTTTGACACAACCTCATTTGCTTGTAGTATTTTTTTGAAGGAATAACATCATTATGATATCATGACCTAGGATAGGATTTGTGTCCCTCGTGTTTGAATCTCTAAGGGAGAACGAGTGCTAACAAAATATTCTATTAAATGTTGAAACGCTGAAAATGGTTACATCTGTTAAATTTGGGTAAAAATAGAGTTCTACTTTATTCATTTGTAATCCATTGATGATGAAACCATTCTTAAACATATTGAAACAATAAATTTTAATGATACACATGTAATAAAAATATTAAAACAGAAATAAAAGGAAGGCGGTAACTCTTACTTTAAGAATATGTCATTATTATTTCCTAGATTGATCATTATCACTCCTCTTCTACACTACGAATTTCGTTGTCATGTTTAGTGTGATTTCCCCTTCATTATTTTAGCCCAAAGTAGTTCTTTTGCACTCTAAAAAGTGAACAAATTACCTTCTCTAATTTGTGCATGATTTGTCTTCATTTTCTAGTATGTGAATTACCCTTTTTTCCTTGGCATTTTAAGATGTGATTTACCCTTTCTTCATTAGGCCTTCCAAATGCAATTTACCCATTTTTCCTTTATTTTTTTGGATGCTACCAGTTATCGTAGGATTTTTTTGGATGCTACCAGTTATCGTAGGATTTATACTTATGCCAAATACCCAACACAACTCCCCAAATCCATGTAACTATAGAAAATCCTACCATTATCAACTTAGTAAGAAATCCCTGTGTTTTAGTGATGGAATAGGTCCACCACAAGGAAAGATTTCCTGGTGACCTCAAGGGATCAAAGTAGCGAGTATTGTAACCAAGCCTACCGCCCCCTCTCTTGATCACCTAAGTCAAAGCCTATGCCTATGAAGTTGAGGAAGGAAAGAGTGTTTCGAGTACCTGCCTAGAACAAGAAAAATTATAGCATATGTATAGTTATTTCCAAGTACCAATATGCAAGTAATACCTCAGTAGACAATAGAAAATGAAAAATTGTTAAGGATGATACAAAATTGCAGCAAAAAAACAATTTATAACAACAATTATAATTTTGTAACAACAATAAGTTAGAGAGATCAAAATTGCATGAAATGACAAGGAAAATTTAGCACATATCCAATAGATCAATATTCAAGTGTTCCAAACAAATTATGAGTATGTTAGCTAGTTATTAGAGTGAATTATGCAACAAATTGTAGCAAATTAGATGGTTGTAGAAATTTTTTACAACAACAACACTAAAATCAGTGAATTAGCAGAGTTAGAAAAATTAGTAGAAAGTCTTAGAGAATGAGAGTTGAGTGTTGTTTGATCAAATTCCTTCAAAAGAGAGCAAGTGAACTAGTGCATTTTTTGCTATGGAGTCTTTTGTAACAACAATAGGTATGCAATTGGAAAATGATTATAGCAATGTCTAAGAGAAAGGGCTTGAAATATAAGGTGTTATCACCTTAAGGCCTTAGATTTCAAGAAGAGGTTGCTAGAGTGCAAACAGTTTTGGGCTCTAGCAACGCTTTCTTCCCTTCTTAGATTCTTCAATAATGTCACAACAAGTGTCTAGAATCAAATTCCTAAAGTTCTATCACTTTAGGGATTTAGGAGATTAAATCTAGGTAGGATTTCCTTCACAAATTAATCGATGAAACTATCCTTATGAGAGGAGAAAACACATTATGCTCCTCTCTTAGGGTTTTATCCAAACAAATAATCTTCAATATGAAAATTAAATTCACAATAAATCATTAATCACATGAAAATTGCATAAATTTACTTACTTCACCAAGACAGTGACAAGAGAAAAACCTAATTGCAGAAAATTCCACCAAAAATTAGCAAGAGATATCCAAAACTTTTCCTCCAAAGGCTAGTGCATTAGGTAAAAGAGACCAATCACCCAAAGATGGCAGAAATTTCAGAACATATCCTCTCTTGTGTGACAGAAAAAGTGATGATGAAAATGAAATGTCAAGAGGCTTATTTATATGGAGACTCTTGACCTATTTGTTCACTTAATTTGTCAACTTAAAAAATACAAGAGAGCATATTAGTGCTAGAGATTGCTCTTGACCAAAAAAGAGAAATGCCTAGCACATCTTAAAAGAAAATTGTTTGTTTGGGAATAGGTTGCAACATCAGGCATACTGAATTGAGAAAGAATAAAAGGAAGAAAATTGGATTAATACATGTAGATCAGTGATCAAGGCCATTGGGAATGGATTCATTGTTAACATCATGTGGATCAAAGGCAATTTAGTTTAATATCAGGTAAGATAATTTGGCATTATGGAAGGTGGAAGAATAAGAAAACAAACATGAATCTCAATGAGACCTATGTGAAATCATCTTGCACATTCATGAAATAGAGTATCCACTAAACAAAAATGATTTCTAAATAATGAATAATGATACTTAAACAGATCACATGGATGATAGGCATATACAATGAAGCTTCACTACATTAAGAATCTATAATTCATGGACATTTATTGATGCTCGACAATGGTAATTTATTCAAGCAAGAAGTTAAGGTAAAATGAGAAACAAAGAGTATTACAGGCTGATAATAAATCTCTCAAGGATCTCTGATAACAATAAATGACAAAGACATCTTCCCTCGGGCTTACAATAAAATCACACAACTTATGCCCCCCAAAGTCTCTCTCCAAACCCCTGGATTGAATCCTTGGATTCCTTCCAAAAGGAAGATCCCTGATCCCTTTCGCCTTTGAAGATATACAATTGATATCATATAACCATTTAGAAGTTGTTGCTATCTTTTAGTTACAAAGTTTATCATCAAACTAAAAATAACAAAAATCGTTGATCACGAATAAGAAATTTGGAACTAGTATGCATATGGATACTTTGCTCGAAATGATGGCCTGGAAGTCTAGGATTAATTCCTTCTATAATAGAAATATAAATGATGCTAAATCTGGAATCATTCGAAACCTTAATGTCTTGTTATCACATTTTACCGACAAATGAAGAATTTGTTTAATAAATTTGTTATTGGCTTTGCCATCAAATCTGCTAACTACTCTATAAAGGATCTTTGATGAGGTCTTCGATGTTAATTTAATGCCTTAAAATCTGAAGTTGTATTTGATCGAATAATTATCCTCTACTTTAAATCTGGAAATGGTTCAATGGCTAAATAACATCCATTATATCCATATCAGTAATGGAAATTGGTTCCACTTCATTAAAATATTGAACACCCTATTTTCCTCTTATTGCGACCTGAATAATAAAAGACAAAAATTCCTAATCAACAGCTCACTCCATTAGTGTTCTTCGTGTCACTTGGGTGATCAAGCACTTTTTATTTGTCACTAGTTGATTTCAAAACAGGCCACAAAGAAAATCTAGGTTGAACCATTTTGGAAAAATGCATATTTCTCCCAAACCGTTCCTTATTTAGGGAAACTGTTAAAATGGCACCTAATTGGGCCCATTCTAAGAAAAACCCATGTATTGGATTTGTCTCATTCATCATCATTTTCCCAAAAAGCAAGTTGAAATTTTTCTACCTAGAAAATGACGTGAATGACAGAAATCTTTTGACCCAAGATTTGGGTTACTTTCAAGAGGTCTATGCATGATCTCAGGAGCATAAAAACATATCATGGATTCTAAAATAAAAACCCATGTTCCCCTTTTCTTTCTTGGATGGTGTAAATAGGCAAACCGACAAGCAAATTTTGAAAATTTCATTTCCAGAATTTTCGATAGCGTGTCCTTAAGGAAATTCCCCAATTTCGCTATTGGAAGTTAAAACTTTAGCAAAGACAAAATCCTTTGGACCTGCAACTCAAATTATGGAAGACCAAGATTTTTTGGAACATATTGGTTCTTTAAGATGACTTGTAACTTTTGAAAGCCCCTCTTTAAATACTATCAAAAATTCCTATGATACTGATAGCCTTTTGAATGAAAATGAAGAGCAAACAAGCCACATAACTCAACTAAATTATGAAGTAAGAAAAATTTGACACTGAAAATTTGGGTACTAACACCTAGCTCCACAAGGGATAGAACTTCCCTGCGAGGTGATAAGAAAAACATACCATAGTGCCTCACTTTGTTTTTGTTACCGAAATTGTAACCTGCTCATCATGCTCCAAAACCAACTCTGCCCATTTATTTCAAACTAAAATTACCCACAAACTGAAAAACAATCTACAAACTAAAATCAAACCAAATGCTCGATCTGCGAGTTTATTTATATACAACTTCATACACTAATCAATTAAATATTTCTTCTGATGTGAAATCATACTTCCAATGCAACCATGCAAGAAACTGGTTAACTAGTTGAATCATGCTTCCAATTTCCACGAGCAAAAAGAAAAATATAAACAATGGCAACTCATTTTGAAATTTAAATCCATTCTCATGACATATAAAAATTGAAATGTTGATTCCACTTATTGATTCCAAGAACATTGTAAGAAGATCTTCATACTCCTGAAAAATGCCTTCCAAATCATCTATAATGTTATAATTCTCGCCTGAATGATTAATCTTTATGTTTCCCTGATATGTCTCCTTAATAAGGCAAGATTCTCTTTCTTGTGCCTGAAATAAAGAGAATGAAGAATATGATATGGTATCTTCACCTATTGTTCCTTGCTCGTTATTGATGAAATTTATAATGTCAGGATCAGGGGGGAAATTACTTATGTGTGGATTTCTTCGTACTCATCATACACAGGTTCATTTCTTTCAAATTTTATGCATGCTAATGTAGAAATCTACTCTTCAAAACCAGGCTCTGACTCTGTATCATAATTATCATATATGGGATAATTTTCAAAAAAAATTGGAACAACAATTTCATCATAACAATAACTATTAGAAACATATAAGACAATGTCAAATGTATCTACATCCTTGCTAACTTTAGTTTTAGAATTATCTTGAAATTTTTCCTCTTTGATGGAAGAGCTAGAAAAAGATTCATATGTAATTGATTCTTCTTTCATTTCTTCAACAATAATTTTTTCATCACAAGCATAATCTTCATTAATCTAACCAGAACTAACATCCTTTTAAAATTCTTTATAAATTTCCTTCTCTTCTTCACTACTGGAAGAAAATACTATTGTATGTTGAATAGATGACTCAAATTCTTCACAACAGTGCTCAAAAAGAAGCTCATCGAGAAAATACCTCTTACAATGATTATGAAATGTTGTAAAAAAAACATTTTAATGATGAAATGCTAGAAGGAAGCAAAGACCTGTACCATTCATGAGCATCTCCTTCCAATGAATACATGAACATCTTCATGAAGACATATCCGTGATGAATACCCANTAACCAGAACTAACATCCTTTTAAAATTCTTTATAAATTTCCTTCTCTTCTTCACTACTGGAAGAAAATACTATTGTATGTTGAATAGATGACTCAAATTCTTCACAACAGTGCTCAAAAAGAAGCTCATCGAGAAAATACCTTTTACAATGATTATGAAATGTTGTAAAAAAAACATTTTAATGATGAAATGCTAGAAGGAAGCAAAGACCTGTACCATTCATGAGCATCTCCTTCCAATGAATACATGAACATCTTCATGAAGACATATTCGTGATGAATACCCAGTTGATGCATAAGTTCATGAATTTCTAACAAGTGCTCCGCAGGATTGTTATCTTTTTTCCCTCTAAATATGGGAAGGTAGTCTCCCCACTCATCCAAAGTAGGAACAACATTTGGAAAACCATGAACAACAAAAAAAGCAAAAGGTATAAGCCTTGTAGCTATTATAGCATTTATTCGAGTAGCAAATGATTTTGACATTCTGAACCAGTGGAGTCACTAGTGGATTCTTCAGTCATGGAGTCGTCGGTGAATGATCTGCAGTCAAAGTCTAATGTCTAATTCTTGTTCACCATCAAGAAATAGCATTGTTCATTTTCCTATACCGAGGTATAGATAGATTCATGTCTTCACTCCCCGAAAATGGTGCCAAAATATGTTAGCACTAGATATTTCTCTTGACTGCAAAAGAGAAATGCCTAGAACATCTTAAAAGAAAATTGTTTGTTTGGGAATAGGTTGATCAGGAATATTGGATTGAGAAGGAATAAAAGGCAGAAAACTAGATTAATTCATGTAGATCAATTATCAAGGTCATTAAGCATGAAGTCATTTTTAACATCCTGTGGATCAAAGGAAATTGAGTTGAATATCAGATAAGATAATTTGTCATTGTGGAAGGTGGAAGAATAGGAAAACAAACATGAATCTCAATGAGACCTATGCTAGATCATCTTTCACATTCATGAAATAGAATATCTCCTAAACAAAAATTCTTTCTAAATAATGAATAATGATACTTGAACGGATCACACGAATGATAGGTAGATACAATGAAGATTGATTGCAAGAATCTATATGTCATGCACAGTTATTGATTCTCAACAAATGTAATTTATTCAAGCAAGAAGATAAGGAGAAATGAGAAACAAAGAGTATTACAAACTAATAATAAATATCTCAAGGATATCTGATAATAAGAAATGACAAAGACATCTTCCCTCGGGCTTACAATAAAAGCACACAGCTTCTACCCACCAAAGCCTCACTCCATCCCCCTAGATCAAATCCCTGGCTTCCTTCCAAAAGGGAGATCCTTGCTTCCTTTCGCCTTTGACGATGTACAATTTATAGCATAAAACAATTTAGAATTTGTAGCTATATTTTAGTTACAAATTTTATCATCAAACAAAAAATAACAAAAATCATTGATCACGAACAAGAAATCTAGAACTAGTCTGCATATGGATCCTTTGCTCGAAATGTTGGCCTGGAATTCTGGGATTAATGCCTTCTATAATATAAATATAAATGAGGCTAACTTTGGAAGTATTTGAAACCTTAATGTCTTGTTGTCACATTTTTACCGACAAATGAAGAATTTGTTTAATAAATATGTTATTGACTTTGCCATCAAATCTGCTAAATTCTCTATAAAGGTTCTTTGATGAGGTCTTCGATGCTAAGTTAATGCCTTAAAATATGAAGTTGGATTTGATTGAATAACGATCCTCTCCTTTAAATATGGAAATGGTTCGATGGATCCTTTGCTCAAAATGTTGGCCTGGAAGTCTAGGATTAATGCCTTCTATAATATAAATATAAATGAGGCTAACTCTGGAAGCATATGAAACCTTAATGTCTTGTTGTCACATTTTTACCGACAAATGAAGAATTTGTTTAATAAATTTGTTATTGAATTTTCCATAAAATTTGCGAAATTCTCTATAAAGTTTCTTTGATGAAGTCTTTGATTTTGAGTTAATGCCTTAAAATATGGAGTTGTATTTGATCGAATAATGATCCTCTCCTTTAAATATGGAAATGGTTTGATGGCTAAATAGCATCCACTATCCCCATATCATCAATGGAAATTGGTTCCACTTCATTACAATATTGATAGCAGCCTATTTTCCTCTTATTGTGACCTAAGTAATAAATACAAAAATGCCCAGTCAGCAACTCACTCCATTAGCGCTCCTCGTGTCACTTGGGAAATCGGGCACTTTCTATTCGTCACTAGTTGATTTCAAAATAGACCACACAGAAAATTTGGGTTGAACCATTTTGGACAAATGCATATTTCTCCCAAATCGTTCCTTAATTCAGGAGACTGCTTGTGGCGAACCTAATTGGTCATGTTCTGAGAAGAACCCATGTCTCAAAATTGACTTGTTCATCATCATTTGTGCATAAATAAAGCCAAAAGTTTGTTTCCTGGAAAATAACGTGAATGAAAGAAATATTTTGACCCAAGATTTGGGTTGCTTTGAAGAGGTATGGGCATGATCACAGGAGCATAAAATCATCTCATGGATTCTAAAATAAAAACCCATGTTCCCCTTTTCTTTCTTGGATGGTAGAAACATGAAAACCGACAAGACAAATTTGAAAATTTCATTTCTAGAATTTTCGGTAGCGCCTCCTTAAGGAAATTCGCCAATTTTGCTACCGAAAGTTAAAACTTTAGCAAAGACAAAAACCTTTGGACCTGGAACTCAACTTATGGAAGACCAAGATTTTTTGGAACATATTAGTTCTTTAAGATGACTTGTGACTTTTGAAAGTCCCTTTTTAAAGACTGTCAAAAATTTCTATGCTACCGAAAACCTTTTGAATGAAAATGAAGAGAAAACAAGCCACATAAATCAACTAAATTATGAAGTAAGAAAAATTTTACACTGAAAATTTGAGTATTAACAGGGCTGACCTCTTCAATTTTTTTATCCAATTTACAAAATTAAAATTTTACATGAAATAAACCCTAGAAGGGTGACTTCATCCCTTCTAGGGTGATGTTGAGCTTCAAAGTTTGACGTCTAGGCTGGAAGTCTGGAACGTTAGACCTCAAAAGGCCATACATCATTCTAACATGTGCCCAAATGTCATTCCAAGTGTCCTCCCCCACTAAAACATCTCCATAGAGCCATATCCCTCCAAGGGTAACGTCATGGGCTAGGCAAGTGATATATAGGCCTCCAAAGGCCAACGTCCAAGTGGAAAATGGTGGGATCTCATCATCTAGTCGCTTCAAGGTGCCTCCAAAGGAAACACCCTCCATATTCAAGGTGAAACATCCATCATCTCATGTGCCCCAGACGTGGGGTCTAGCATCCATCATTTGGCTCCAAATCCATCATGGAGGTCTGAATGAAGTCATCTCACCATGAATAAATGTTCATCGGGAAAGGTACTACAAAGACAAACATATGTTCCCTCCAAGGGCCCACAAGTCACAAGATTCATGCCAAGTAAGCCATATATAATAAACTAACCACCCAAACATGTGCATCAAACCCCCCTTTTCAAATTAAACAAATTCTCAAAGACCTTATAAGTTTTGTCTAATTTAGGTATGGAAGGGGTGTCATGGTGCCCTATTGGGTAAGCCAAACCCCAAGTCAAGGGATGTTTTCCAAGAGGAACCTATATAAGTCATGTAGTGAGTGTGAGGTGGTATTTGGGGAAAGACTTCTAGGTGTGGGGTCCTTGACATACAAGGGTTCGAATTGTCTCATTTATGGGTGCCTTTGTAGAGGGTGTGCTTGCTCTTGATTTACCCAATATTTTTGTGACACCATTTTCCAAACCACTTTTTTCCATATTTCCAATCCATGCTTTCATTTATAATTTGCAAATTTGAGGGTCCCCCTTTAAGGGTTTCCAAGCTTTAGCATTACCTTTGGGATTGGGGTGAGCATTGAATGAGTAGAGCTCAAGTTGGGTCGGCTTTTGATGGTCCTTATTTGCTATGTTCACTTTATTTTTCATCGTGATTTTCTTATTCTTTTATAGCAGCTGCAATCTACCTATGGGACATCGTCCCCTTCTTCCCATGAAATGAGGTACAATCCCTTCTTAGTTCAATGAACCTGGAAACCCAAAATATAAGGAAACAGAGGGGTAGAATGCTAGAAGGTGGTAAGTATGGATAGGAATGGTATGGTGACCCTTCAAAGAACCACTCAGTAGAAACACTTTTCCTGAGGGTGACCTACTTACTAGGAGACCATGTCACTCACCAAGGTGAAACTAGAAAAAAGGTATAAATTCCAAGCAAATGTTTGAAAATCGAGAAAGGATTCTTTGTGATATGCTCAAATGCTTCAAGTATTAAAATGACACTTACCATGATATCAAACTTGTTACCTCATGGAGCAAGACACGTTGTCTTCTTGGACCAAGTCGATGCGGTGGATGTTGCTCTGTTGTTGATAATGAACGATGAAGCACTCATTATAAAGAGGGGCCCTCCGGGATCTACTAGTCAATTTAACTCTCATCACTCCATGTCTGCTACTTGTGGGTCTCGAGACATGATATCCTTAGTTTCCCCTAGCCTGGGGGTGTAACATCTGGCTCCTACTTGGGGACATGTGCTCTTCGTATAGCGCATGAGAACCTCAACATCTCCTAGTATGATATGTGCCTACACACTCAAGAAGAATGTTAGAGTACCTAGGGTGGTTCAATTACCCCTTGCTCATAAAAGATGATAATTATTAGAATCAAAACTTGAAAAGAAAATTTTCCTAATGTTTTCATTCTAACATATCAATATGCAGAGAGATGTAAATTTAACATAGAATTATGCAATGATGCAAGAAAAGAATATGTAAATCATATGTATGTATGCAAATGCATGCTAATCTTAATGTAAACTATACTACCATGATATGTAAGATGCAAAATATATACAATGCAATGCATGATGCAAATTCCTAACCTACCTACTCTAATCTATATTAGTAGAAATGCTAGGTGTAATAATATAACCAATACAACCATGCTAGTATTGTATCATAACATCTACCTATGTGCTTCATCATAAACCAACATATAGAGAAGTCAAACACAAAAATAACATGCGTTATATTAGTCATTATATCATATGTAATCATAAAATCTAACTCATGGAGGTAGGAGGGAGGGACAAAATCATGCAAAGAGGTATCACCATGACCATGCCCTATCCATCCCAAGACAAGGCCAAGAAAACAAGATGAAGGAAAATCCTCATCCTCAGCTACAAGGCTATCACTAAAAGGTTGAGAAGAAGGGATGAGAAGGAACCTACGAAAAGTTCTACGGTTGTCTATGGGAAAAGAGGGCACAAGGCAAGGGATGAAATTGGGCCTAGAGAAAAAAAAATTCTCCCAACCAAAGGTTTGTTGATTTTTTGTGTGAAACTGAAAAGGCCTACAAAAAAAAGGTTGAAAACAACTTCGGCTAAGAGTAAAGTGACCATAATGGGGGGAACCCCCAACCATATATGTAGTACAATGGAAAGATGAAAGTAGAGGAAGTTAGAAATTCTTGTAACAAAAAAAATCTTGCTCTAAGAAAACCATGTCCTCGCCCTTATCAAAATTAGAGCACAATGGTGGTTGAAAATTTTCTTCATAGAATAAATCCAAGTGCTCAAAAGGATATATATCAAATCCACCAGGGTATGACCGGAAATTATCATGAGAATACTCCAAAGAATCATCCCTAGGTGGTTGAAACAAATCTGCAATCTTGTCAACTCTTTGATGCCAAACATCTGTAGTAATCACATATGGTTGTTGTAAAGGAAATAATTGAAAATAATCTTCAACATCGTAAATGGGATCCCCATCATGACCAATCACATCCCATTTACGTCTCCCAACATGTATAAACTCATCAATAATCACATCATAATCTTTATTATAACATGAAGGGTTTAACACATCTGAGGGTTTATTTAGCAATCCTTCACTTTCTGAATCATAGAATAGAGCATCATCAAAGTCTTGGAAAGGGAAATGATTTACCATGTTCTCTTCTTCATGTGGAGGAGGAATGGAATCTTGGATGGCTTCATCAAAAAGAGGAGCAGACACAGGCACTTCATCCTCGTGATTCACCTGTTTAGGCTCTTGTTCTTCAACCAAGTCTTCGTTGTCTTTAGTAGAATCATGGGATAATTCTTGCTCCTCCCTAAGGTGTTGGTAATCTTCTTCATAAATATATTCCTTTCTTACACGAAGGGGTCGCTGGAATAGTGTGTTAGGGTTTTTTTGAATGCCCCATTTTTTAGGAAGGTCTCTTCAAATTTTTCAACGGTCTCGATGCTTTTATCAGGGATACCATCATACCATATTTTAGCAGTGTCATGAAGAGTGGCTAAAAAAGGTTTCATCACCAAATATTCACCCTCATCATATACAGGATTCAATTGAAAGAAAGCCCAGAAATTACTCATATTTTCTTCGACAGTAGTGTCATCATTACCAGAAAACTTGGGCAACCATTTTTTCTTATACTCAGGAAGTATCTGTTGAGGGTAACCTGGGATTTTACTCATGTCCAAGGGTCTGAAAATATCACCCAGATCCCATATCGGAGAATCCAAGGGTAAAAAGGTTAGTTTTTATAATGATGTTCAATACGAGTTGCCATCAATGGAGTCGCCAAATGATCCTTCTAGGATTATCAAAGGAAGTGAGGGAATCACCCTCAGTGGAATTTCTAGGTAAGCTTGTAGGATAATGGCTTTGGGAAGAATATTACCAAAGGATGTGTCGTTGAGAAAATTTGACTTGATTCTCCCCAAAAACGGTTCCAAAATGTTATCACAGGATTTGTACTTAGGCCAAATCCCGAACACAAGTCCCCAAATCCACGTAACTATAGGAAATCCTACCACTGTCACATTAGTAATAAATACCCTCATTTTAGTGATGAAAGAGGTCTAGCACAAGGGAGGCTTCCCTAGTGACCTCAAGGGATCAAAGTATAAAGTATTGTAGCCAAGCCTACCACCCCCTCTCTTGATCACCTAAGTCAAAGTCTATGTCTATGAAGTTGAGGAAGAAAATAGTGTTTTAGGTACCTTCCTGAAAAAAGAAAAATTATATCATATGTATAGTAATTTCCAAGTTCCAATAAGCAAGTAATACCTCAATAGAAAATAGACAATGAAAATTTGTTAAGGCTGATACAAAATTGCAGCAACACAACAATTTATAACAACAATTATAGTTTTGTAACTACAGCAAGTTAGAGAGACCAAAATTGCATGAAATGAAAAGGAAAATTTAGCACATATCCAATAGATAAATATTCAAGTGTTCCAAACGAATTGTGAGTATGTTAGTTAGTTGTTAGAGTGAATTATGCAGCAAATTGTAGCAAATTAGATGGTTGTAGCAATGTTTTACAACAACACTAAAATCAACGAATTAGCCTAAGTTAGAGTTAGACAAATTAGTAGAAAGTCTTAGAGAATAAGAGTTGAGTGTTGTTTGATCAAATTCCTTCACAAGAGAGCAAGTAAACTAGTTCATTTTGGGCTATGGAGTCTTTCGTAACAACAATAAATATGCAATTGGAGAATGATTATAGTAATGTCTAAGAGAAAGAGCTTGAAATCTAAGGTGCTAGCACCTTATAGCCTTACATTTCAAGAATAGGTTGCTAGAGTGCAAGAAATTTTGGGCTCCAACAACTCTTTCTTCCCTTCTTAGATTTTTCAATAATGTCACAACAAGTGTCTAGAATCAAACCCCTAAAGTGATAGCACTTTAGGGCTTTAGGAGATTAAATCTACGTAGGATTTCCTTCAAAATTAATGGATGAAACTATTCTTATGAGATGAGGAAGCACATTATGCTCCTCTCAAGAGGCTTATTTATATGGAGCCTCTTGACCTATTTGTCCACTTAATTTGTCAACTTAAAAAATACAAGAGGGTCGACTTCTTCAAATTGTTTATCAAATTTACAAAATTAAAATTTTACATGAAATAAACCCTAGAAGGCTGACGATGAGCTCCAAATTTTGATGTTCAAGCTGGAATTGTGGAAAGTTAGACCTCTAAAGGCCATACATCATGCCCACATGTGCCCAAATTCCATGCCAAGTGTCCTCCTCCATTAAACCATCTACGAAACCATCTCCATCAAGCCCTATCCCTCCAAGGGTGACGTCATGGGCTAGGCAAGTGACATCTAGGCCTCCAACGGCCAACGTCCAAGTGGAAAGTGGTGGGATCTTGTCATCTAGTCATGCCAAGGTGCCTCCAAAGGAAACTCCCTCCATCCTCAAGGTGCAACGTCCATCATCTCATGTGCCCCTAACGTGGGGTCTAGCATCCATCATTAGGCTCCAAATCCCTCATGGAGGTCTGACCAAAGTCATATCCCCATGAATACCTATTCACAGGGAAAGGTCCTACAAAGGAAAACAGATTCTCCCTCTAAGGATCTTGTTATCGCACAATCTGTACTTGCAAAAATCCCAAGGCATGTGGGTGAAATATTGGTGTAATATGGAATGACCTATCATTGTCACCTTAATAGGAAACCCCTTTTTATTTATGAGTATATCACAGTACCCCAAGGGAGACGTCCCCAGTGACCTGAGGGTTTGAGAAGGCTAAGGTAAAAGATACAAGAAATTCCCCCCCTCTCATAGGTCACTCAATTCATAGGTTCTTTGTGTCTTATAGAGATGAAGGAAAAGGGTAAATAAGGTGTACCTTCCCAGAACAAGACAACAAAGAGTGAAATTTCCAAGTACCATATGATGTTAGTGCTTCATAAGACCATGAACCTCTGGAAAATAAGTAAGTTGATATAAAACTGCAACAATGTAATTATTTACCACATCAATGAATGTTTTGTAAAAGCCACAATAATTATGCCTTAAAAATGCTTGAAAAGGACAAGAAAATATAGCTCTAAGTTTACAGAATGATAACAACTTGTCAGAAGCAAAATTAGCAATGTCTAATCAACTTTTAACATCAATTTTTAAGATAAATTTGTTGTTGTTAGATGGTTGTAGAAATATTTTGCAACAACAACAAGTTAATTAATGGATTAGTCTAGTCTAATATTAGTAGAAGTTAGTAAATTTTTCATGGAAGATAGTTTGAGAGTTGGTTCGATCAATCAATTCACTAAAGCCAGTGGACTAGTGCCTTTTAGGGTTAATGGAGTCTAGAGGTGACAGTTTTCTCTTGGAAGAAATAGCAAAATCATTGTATTTGTCTACGGATAAGGGATGAATGGATGAGGTGTTGGTAACCCAAGGCCTCAAGAATCCAAATCCTAGGGACAAACTTGCTAGATTGTAAGCAATTTTAGCCTCTAGCAAATTCTTCCTTCCTTAGACTATTGATAGATACTAGAAGCAACAATTGACTAGGTAATGACTTCTAAAGTGCTAGTAATTAGGGCTCTAGAAGTTTACCTAGGTCAAAGTCTTGTTGGTAAAATTCTAACAACGAAGAGTAAAGAAGTAATAACTTAAGTCCTTTACTCCTAGGGTTTTTCAAGCAAGCAATTTCATAATCTTTAACATGAATAAGCAAATATACCATAACATTCACAATAAAATGAAGAATTGTGGATTTACTTACTTCACCAAGAACAATCAAGCAATAAAACCCTATATTGCCAAGTAAATTCACCAAG
>SNQJ01S0091165.1:17418-30006 GCA_010110895.2 Picea sitchensis | reverse complement strand
AAGGCAAGGTACATCCCTTACTAGTTTGGCAAATCCCAATGCCCGAACAAAGGTAGGGGGGAAATGAGAGGAATAAAGATGGAAAATGGCAAGTATGGAGGGAATGGATGATGAAATTTCACAGACACACCTACTGGCAACCCATCCTAAAGGTAGAATAACTTACTAGGGCATCATGTCACCCTCCCAGGTATGAACAAGTTAAAGAGCATAATTTCCAAGCAAACGTTATGAAATGAAGGAGAATTCAACTCAACATATTCAATTGCTTCAATAATCAGAGTGACACATACCATGATACCCGAACTCATTACCTCATGGAGCAAGACTTACTGCTTCTTCAAGACCAATATGGTGGTATGGATGTTGTTGTTGTTGATAGATGGGTTGCACTGAAGAAAAGGTGGGCCCTCTGGGGCCATGCTCAAGTTATCTGGATCTCAGCACTTCATGTCTAGGACCTGTGGGTCTCAAGACATGGTCTCCTTATTTATCCCTAGGATATGGGATAACAGGTCCATAAGTCATAAAAATCATGCCAAGTAATCCATATCTAATACAAGAACCACCCAAACATGTGCATAAAACCCCCCTTTTCAAATTAAATAAATGCTCAAATACCTTATAAGTTTTTTCTAATTTACATATGGGAGGGGTGTCATGGTTCCCTATTGGGTAAGCCAATCCCAAATTCAAGGGATTTTTTCCAAGAGGAACTATTTAAGTCATGCAATGAGTGTGAGGTGGATTTTGGGGCAAGACTTCTAGGTGTGGGGTCCTTGACATACAAGGGTTCATAATGTCTCATTTATGGGTGCCTTTGTAGAGAGTGTGTTTTCTATTGAGTTACCCAATATTTGTGTGCCACCTTTTTCCAAACCCCTTTTTTCCATCTTTCCAATCCCTGCTGTCATTTATAATTTGAAAATTTGAGGGTCCCCCTTTAAGGCTTTCCAAGCTTTAGCATTACCTTTGGCACTAAATGAGTAAATCTCAAGTTGGACTAGATTTTGGTGGTCCTTATTTTCTATGTTCACTTTCTTTTTTAGCATCAGTTTCTTATTCTTTTATAGCAACCACAATCTACCTATGGGTCGTCATCCCCTTCTTTCCATGAAATGATGTATAATCCCTTCTTGGGTCAATGAACCTGAAAACCCAAAAGACAAGAAAACAAAGGAGTAGAATGATGGAAGGTGGTAAGTATGGATGGGAATGGTATGATGGCCCTTCAAAGAACCGCCCAGTATCAACCCTTTTCTCAAGGGTGACCTACTTACTAGGAGACCATGTCACTCACCAAGCTGAAACTAGACAAAAGGTATAAATTCCAAACAAACATTTGAAAATCAAGAAAGGAATCTTTGAAACATGCTCAAATGATTCAAGTATTAAAATGACACTTATCATGATACCAAACTTGTTACCTCATGGAGTAAGATCCGTTGTCTTCTTGGACCAAGCTGATGTGGTGGGCATTACTCTGTTGTTGATGATGAACGATGAGGCACTCATAAAAAGGAGCCCCCCCCCCCACACTCTGCTGATCAATATTACTCTTAGAACTCCATGTCTGTTACATGTGGGCCTCAAGACATGATATCCTTAGTTACCCTTAGCCTAGGGGGGTAACACTACCTACCCATTTCAACTTAGTTTTTTGGGATGAAAATTTATCTTTCACCCTTCATTTTTTGCGATATGTTTTACACTTTTGCCTTCATCTTTTGCAATGTGAATTAATTTTTCAGCCTTTATTTTTGGGATGTGATTTAGCATTTTTCCCTTCGATTTTTTGGATGTGATTTGTGCTTTTTACCTTCTTTTTTTGGGCTACATTTACTCATTTCACCTTCATTTTTGGTATGTAATCTACCCAATTTTTCCTTTGTTTTTCAAGATACATTTTACCATTTTCACATTCATTTTTGGGATGTGGCCTACCCTTTTCACCTTCATTTATTTTTATGAGACCTACCCTTTTCGTCTTCATTTTTTTTTTTCTGAGTATGATTACCCATTCCCCCTATATTATTTGGGATGTGATTTACTCTTTTTTCCCTCCATTTTTGAGGCACAATTTCCCATTTCCCATTCTTTTTTTGGGATTATGATTTACTCTTTTCACCTTCATTTTTTTAGGTCATCTTACTAATTTTTCATTCATTTTTGAGCTATGAATTGCTCTTTTTCCCTTCATTTTTTTCAGTTGCAAACTCATCTTTAACTCTTCAAAATTTTAGATGAAAAATTGCCCAACATATCTGCATTATTTGATTTCTAAAAATAAAGTTAATATGAAAATATTCAATCTCTCAAAGTTGGTGGATTATATCTTCATGCTCAAAGATTTATTGTGGAAATACATAAACTAAATTGAAATCAATGGAGATATGTGTTTTATGCAACATTGTGAAGAAAATAATGAATAATTTGTCTTTCAAAAACCTTCAAAGGCCTTCAGTTCATCCATTGATTTATCAGTTTTATACTAATATGATATGGTGTGTATTTGAAGAGTTGTGATTGCGAGTGGCGTGAACTAGGTGATTCCAAGGAAATAGGGAAAGAGAAAGGGAAAATAAGGAGCATATCCCATGACTTAAATGAAATTTAATGACAATGGAGAATCAAAAGGAGTGGAGATGTTTGAAATTGTTGGCACCCAAATTTTTGGGTAAATATCGTGCACACACACAAACGAAGTTTTGCATGCGCTCAAGTAGTTGCGCGAGGGGTGACAAGAGGCACACACACCAAATCAAGTTTTGTCAATGCGTGCCAGTTCAACTTCCACCAATGCATATTGGTATGAGTTTTGTGATGCACACCAGAAATAAAAAAATACATTGCATGCACTCCAAAATCAAGAAAATAATCTTCAGGAAATATAACTGAATGATTACTATAGGCAGCACGAGGGAACATGGAGCAGCAAGAGGATGAGTTGTCAAGGTAGTAGAGATTTCCACGATTCCAAAGAGGCCACGTGGAATGCATGTGGGGTTGGAATTCAAGCGATTGAGGGGGGAATAAATGAAAGTGACAGAGCGCCAGAGTTGAGAAGTAGATAAAAGGGAGAAATGACAACAGAAAGAGAGTTAGTTAGTTGGTTGTTAGTTGATGCTTGTGGGTATTGTTGTTGTTGTTAGTTAATGACCTTGAGATTTATTTGATCCTATGTTTTTTTAATGTCTTTGGTTGTAAGTCATATTTTGTCACATTTGCAGAGTCTGAAGGAAAGCGCATGGCATTATGCAATGTAATATTTGCAAAATGTGTAAGAGAGAAAGGCTCTATTGATATCAATTTATGAGTTGTTTAATGTATGTTTGTGATGGTTGAATGAAGATAATAAAGCTACAATGATTATGGTCTTATGATGTTTTGATCATGTGTCAATTGAATGTGTGTGTTGTTGTTGCATATTGTTAGTTATTAAGTAGTTTTTAATGAATAGCCTAAATTCCAACCCGGATGGATTTTTGTGTAATGAGTTCTTCATCATCGACACAAAATCAGATGGTCTCTATGATCCTCACGACATATCGGGTGACACATTCTTTAGTTTTGGATGAGGATTGATATGTCGATGCCTTGGGAATTTTGTTGGGAAACCCTAGATGAACCTCGGGTCTTCAACCCCCCCATGTTAAGGAGGATGTGTGCAAGCATGAATGACCCAATAAATGGCTCTTTTGTTGGGACCTAAAGGATTTCTATTGAGTGATGAAGGCAAAGAATGAGGTGGTATATATCTCGGGAAGAAATTCAAGATTTGTTGACTACAAAGGAAGATGATTTTTATTGATGGGAAACTCAAGGTATAAATACTAATGTGAAGCAATGGAAGGACATGTATATCTACTCTGATATGCATGAACTTTTCTTTGCTAAATTTCCCTATCTATTGTACGATGGTTGGAGAGGTAGACTGCTACTAATATTTCTTTCAGGCCGCAAGAATCATTGGTTTGATATCAAGTCACAACCGATAGGCTGGAGGCATTGGATAAAAAGTGGACTTGAGCCATCGATTTCTAGTTTTTCTCGAGTGAAGGAAGGGTATATAATTGAATTTTTTGTTTAGTACATTGATTCTTTCAGATAGGTTGAAAGAAAGTTCATGGAAGGTCCTAAAAGAACGTTGTTAGAAAAAATCCCACTCTAGATAAAAAATTTGTTTGTGGAGAAGGGAATGATGCTCATGGATCCCAAAAGGATGGTTGAGTAGACTCTTCTAGCATTGGGTGGGGGGGGATGAAAATATTGGGAGGAAATGAGAGAGGAGATGGATCCATTGATCTAGGTGGATATCGGTGGCCACACACCTTTTCCAAATGGCTCAAAACAGTTTTCTGGCCATTTTGGCAATTTACTATTTTTAGCAGGTTTTAACTTCTGAGGCCATTTTGAGGGTCTAAATGAATGTTTTTCGAGATATATGTTCTCAAAGTTAGTCAAAGGAATAACTGAGCCCCCAAAATGAATATCCTCGACAATACCTTTCCAACGAGCTATCACGCGCCTAAAACGGAGATCGTATGCAAAAGTTACGACCCCGGGAAGTTGATGTACTCACTTACCCAAACAGGGCCCACATGACTTTTGGCGCTTCATCTCCTAGGGTTAGGTTTTTGTATGTCTAGGAATTTTGGCATTCCCGTTTATTGTAAAAGGGCCTTCAGAGCCTCATTGTAATCATCTTCTTGTGAATGCGAGTAGCCGTCACAACTCTTCTCAGAGATAAGCTGCCACCATTCTAGCGAGTCTTTCACTCTGTATTTTTACAGTCTCTAGCAAGCTTTTATTCACTGCATTTTACAGTTTCAAAACATTTATCCTGATTAATAGAAATCGGTATTATTACATCTGTGGTTTATGGTTGTGTCTCATATGATTTTATGTTATATTATTGAATATCTCAATATCTCACATTTATTTATTATATCACCACTCTTATTTCTCAGGCCGAAGAAATAATCTGGATCATCCATTGAGGAGGATATAGAAGTTGTTAAAGTGAGGTGAGGAATAGGATGGACCCAAAAGAGAAGAGTAGAGAGAGAGTCTAAAGGTACGCAAGAAGATTTGAGTGAAGGAGGAGAGAATAACAAAGAAGTGTAAGTTACAAGAGTGCACGACGAGAGATCAGGCTCGGAATGAAGAGGAAGGACACCATACCAAGAGGAAGTGAAGAAGATTGTGTTGTGTTGGAGAGGATCACATATAAACATAGGCCCCTGAAGAGGCACGACATTGAGAGTAAGGTATCCAAAGGAGATGAAGAAAGTGATAAGAGGGGGCTCATAAATGAAGTCCAAACCAGAGCCTATATGTGAGTGTCTCAACTTTACGTGATGATAAGGTGCGAAAGCAGAGGCACAAAAAGTCAGAGAGGAATATGGAGGATTCCCTAGTAGTGGGGGAGAAGAGTAAGAAATAGTGGATGGTCTTGTGATGATGTAAGTAGTAAAATCTATGGGTTCCCTCACAAGAAATGTTATAAGAATATGGATTTACCACCCTTTGAACCACCCCCCTTGTGCATTTGTAGCCAAGAAGAAATAACAACAAACAACAAGATGATTGGAGTAGAAGAAAGAGTAGGAGAAAAAAGAAGGGAAGCGATGAGTGAAGAAGAAGATGAAGGCAGTGCTACTTCACCAGGAAGAGTATCAGTACCAAGATCCTAGACACACAACAGTTAGTTCAGAGGACATTTTTCGAGATTACGTATGGTGAAACATGATAGTACCCTGAGGTTACTTGTGTTCCATGGAATGGATAGAGATGATGCAAAGAAAAATTGGTTCACCTATGAGACAATATGGTCTATGAAGAGGATCACAAATGAGGTGTCAAAGATTGTGTAGTTGGATACCACGTTTAGGGACAGATCTCTAACGTGGTATATGAAGTACAAGTCCACTGCACCAATGAGAAAGATGAGGTCCCTGACAGAGATCAAGAGATATTTTCTTAAGGAATTCCAAAAGCCTAAGTCAGAGTATCAATTTATTACATATATTAAGGAGATAAAGCAGAAACCGGGAGAGACCATGTGGGATTATGACCAACGTTTCATGATTTTTTTGGATAGGATGACGTTCCAGATCCAGAACATGCAACATAGAGAATGGTTCATTGCAGGGTTTCTTCCTCATATATGAGTCCTTCTTACCCAGCAGAAGGTGACTACTAAGGTAGAAGCAGTGGAGATTGTGATTCACCTAGAGGCTACACCCAGAGGAGGAGAGACATCGGTAGGTTTGGCGTAGGTACAGTCTCATTTGGCCAACCTGATGATGCAATTGAAATATATCGCAAAGACAAAATTCATGCGCGAGCAAGTATGGTGCACAACGTGCAGGTCAAAGGGTCATCATATAGATGAATGTCCTACATTGGGAAACTATATGGAAATGGGTGCACCGAGTGCATTTCCGGTTGGACCTCAAGTGGAGTGGTGTGAAATTTGAAGGTAGTGGGGCCATATACCACCTTGCTTCCCAACACTATAAAAATATCAGAAGAAACATCATACTCCATTTGGTGAATTATACAAATCTATGGGACATGATGTGAACAACTGTCGGTCACTCCAGATGATGCAACACCATACCCATGTTGTATTCCAAGTTCAAGAGGAACAAAAGGGTGGTCACCATGGAGATGTTGAGAGAGTTGGATATCAAGGAGTTCCTAGAGGTGGATATGGACATGGTCATGGATGAGGATATGGAGGAGGGGGAGGTAGAGCCCCCACTTGTTTTAATTGTCGAGAGATAGGCCATGTGAAAAGATTTTGTACCAAACCGCATGCTCTATGTGGGTACTACTGCAGCCTCAAGCATGTTACAGTGGATTATCCCAACTTACTGAAGAAGTGGGAAGAGAAGAAGGCACATTGAAATATGGTGAATGTAGAGTTGCGCGGGAATAATAAAAGTGATGATGAAGTTGATATATGATTGATAACTCAAGGCGAAGCCAAGACGAGAATGGACTTCGAGCAAGGTGAAAGCTCAGGTCAAAATCCAGAGGGGGAGATAAGAAAGGTGGTGTATCCCCCTTATAATTTTGATGTCACTCAACAGAAGCAGTTTCTATGTGACATGTAGAGGGACATACAGGGAGAAAGAGCACAAGAAGAGTTACAATGCATGACATAATGATCATATGAGGAGGCCTAGATCCATGAGGAAGTAATATAAGTGACACAAAGGTCACTAGAAGAGGTGTGTGTCTGTGAAGAATTGCAGCACGCCACACAGAGGTCGATGGAGGTAGCTCGCATACATGAAGAAATACAGTGGGAAACATAGAGGTCGTTGGAAGAAGCGCGCATAAAAGAGGAGTTGCAACACGTCGAATAAAGGACAGTCGAGGAACATGTACATGAGAAGATGAAGTGCATCGTGTGAGAATAAAAAACCACATCACTTGGGTCTTGAAACAAAGACTAAGGACCAAGTAAGTAACTTCTTACACTGTTGTTTAAGATTGTTAAGTGATCCTAATGTTGCATGAAATTTTATGCAAATATTAGCAACCTACATGGGGGAAGAAGGGATGGAGAGAGTTATATCAGACCCCCTACTAGAAAGGGATATGTGTCAGGTCAATAAGAAGAAGTGCACAGGAAGAGAGTTCAACATGACAATTGAACTCAATATTTATGAAATGGATGGATTCATGTTGGATCTGGGTTCTGATGTGAACATCATGTCGAAGAAGTCATGGGAACTTATGGGTAAGTTGAACTTGGTTTGGTCTCCATTCAACTAGGTTGGTGAATCAATATCGAATAAATCCTATAGGCCAATTGGACCAAGTTGAAGTAAACATAGAAGGGTGAAGACGAAGGTTGATTTTGATGTGACAGGGAATATGGATGATTATGATCCCTACCCTACCCTGCTTGGAATTGATTGGGCCTTCAAAAACAATGCAGTATTGAATTTGAAGAAGCGATAGATGTCATTTGAGACTGACACCATGTGTGTGGTCACACCTTTAGATTCTAATGAAGGGGATAGGTACAATGAGCCAGTAGATGAGGATGTGTGGAGCTCGGTTATTGAGAATATCTACAAGATCACAGGGAATAGGGAAGATTATGTCAATATAATGGTGGATGGATAATTAAGTTGGCGGAGCGTGAAGTCATATGACACAGATTTAGAAGATTCCATGGAGAGGCAGCAACAAAAGATATATGAGGTTTCTACCCAAAGGTGTACAAAAATAATTAAAGTAGTATGTTAGATTGGCTCTATTCTACGTGATGCATCGCATTTTGATGGGACAAGGTCGATGGAAATCTTATTGGTAGATATGGAGAAGACCATTCTGGAATATTGGTGGGTTAATGCCATGGATGTTGTAATACAATGAAAACTTGTGCATTAGTGGGAAACACAACATCAAACCATACAGGGTTGGGTGCAAGTGGTTGAATTGATCAAAGTCAGGTTCCATTCAATCTCTGATTTCGATTTGGCCAATCGGTATAAGGGCACTGAAGATCCCCGGGATCATATTGACTACTGCAAGAGGCGATGGACTACCAATAATATTCCTTGCACCAATGGGTCCATTGGTTCATTCATACAATGGATATGGTTCCTAGGATCTTGTACATTCATGAGGAACTATTGAAACAAATGGTACACTGGGTTTAGGTAAGCACACAGTTTTTCTCAACATTTTGCTTTATCACAGAGGACCCACCTCAAAGGGAGGCCCTCGTCTGGATCAAGAATTTTATATTTCACCATCAACCAAAGTATGTCAGGTTGAAGGTGGTATGTATGTACCATCATCCAGTGGCAAAGTTGAAAGAGGTCATCCACTGCTGGAAGGTCAAGGTGGATGATATTGACGACGATGACCCTAAAGGAATACAAATCAAATAATCTGAGAGTGAGTGCGCGCTGGAGAGAAAAGAAGCGAATATGGTTACATTGGAATATCATTTTTTGATTAATACAAAGAAACATAATATCAATATTGAGGAAGTTACTAAAATGGCTATCATTGGATACTATTAGGATAAGGAAATTTCCACCCAGGTCGTCGACTTACTCAAGGAATATGAGGACTTGTTTCCCCGTAGCTTATCCAAAATGAAGGGAATTGTAAGATATTTGGGGGCTATGAAAACTTGCCTTAAGATGGATGCCAATCCTTTCAAGAGGAGGCCTTATCAATTAAATCCAAAATATAAATAAAAGGTGTACAAGGAGTTGGATCAAATGTTGGACGTTGGAATCATTGTCCTAGTGGAAGAATCGGATTGGATTAGTCCTATAGTATTGCAACCCAAGAAATAGGTGATATTCGAATCTGTGTAGATTTTAGAAGCCTTAATGCAGCATGTGTGCATGATCCTTTCCCTACCCCTTTCACCAATGAGTTTCTAGAGAATGTTGGAGGGCGAGAAGCCTACTCTTTTATAGACGGCTTTTCGAGGTATCATCAAGCTTGGATCGCATAGGAGGATCAATCCAAAATCACATTTGCGATGGAGTGGGGTTCCTTTTATTATACCATGATTCCATTTGGACTGAAGAATGCACCCATAGTTTTTTCCCGAATAGTGGTCAAAGCCTTCAAAGAATTTACCCACAAGTTCCTTGAATTTTATTTGGAGGAATGGACAGTGTTCAATTTTCTAAAAGAGCACATGCAAACCATTTACTTGATGTTCGATCGATGTCATCGGCTCTAGATTTCTTTGAATTTGAAGAAGTAAATTTTTTGTATGCCTTTCGGAACACTATTGGGGCATGTAGTTTGCAAGGATGGATCGCTAGTCGACCAAGCTAAGATTGTCGCCATACTAGATATGGTGGCCCCCACTATGTTCACGAGTTGCATGCCACATTAGGTCATACAAGATATTATCGGCGGTTCATTTAGAACTATGTGAATATTGTAGCCCCTTTGGAGAAGCTACTGCGCAAAGATACCTAGTAAATATGGACATAGGAATGTCAGGAATCCTTGGATACACTGAAAGAGAAACTAGTCACTATGTCAATCTTGGTTTTTTCGGAACGGTCTAAGCTCTTTCGTGTTTGTGTAGATGCATCATCCATTGCACTAGGAGAAGTTCTTGCACAACTATGTGAAAGTAATATTGATCATCCAATCTATTTTTCCAATCGCAAGTTGTGCAATGCCGAAAATAATTATACAGCAACCGAGTGCGAGGGCCTTACCGTGGTGTATGCCTTGCAGAAGTTTTGACATTACTTGTTGGGAACCTATTGTGTCGGGCACTACAACCCTCCATTTTCTTGAAATCTATTTGCAAATTCCTCTCAAGAAAATGGGGCCCCTTGTATTTTTCGACTTTGAAAATCTCCTCCAATAGTTTCTTCATCTTGCTCTAAAAATTGTTCGTCAAGCTTCACTTTTTCTTAAGTTTACATCTGTCAAATTCATAGCACTTGGAAATTTTCAAGTCAAGTATTTTTAGATTTTTGGAAAAGTTGATGAAAACTTCTCCGATGTATATCAGAGAAGTTACTCTCAACTCCTTTGATGCACATCGGAGAAGTTCTCCTTAACTCCGTCGATAAGATTTGTTGAGTTTGTCATGTTTTCTCCGATCAGACTTTTTATAACCCAACTTACTTGCAACTCCTCCGATGAAATCAGAGGATTTAGTGTCAACTCCTCTAATTTCATAGGAGGATTTGTTTCAAACCTCTTCGATTAACATCGGAGGACTTACTAACAACTCCATCAGTTTTAATATGTCCACCAACCCGCATTTATTACAAAATTTGCCAAAATTTATATATACAAACGCTCTCTCTCGACCCTTATCTTTTCATTGATTCTCGAGAAAAGGTAAGAAGCAGAAAGTGGAAGAAAAATTAACCTAAGGTTTATTCACCCTTCACCACCCACCGATCTCCATGTGCCAACCAATTGACAAGTAAGCCCTACCACTGTCAATTTCTCTTTATTTAGCTAGGGTTAGGTTTGATTTGATTTTCTTTGTTTTTCCTATTTATGCCCTAGAAATCTGTTCCATTTCTGCCAAAATCCTTACGACGTTAACCCTCAACTTCTCCTTGCAACCTAACTTCACTCTACCAACAATTTTCTAAGATGCATCGAGAATTGCCTCTTCTCTCTCAGGGAAGAGATTTCCAAAATACCCTTTGTCATAGTCTCGCTTGCAAGACTCGCCCACATCCATGACCTTTCAAAACCCATAGTCCTGATTAGGGCTTGCGCACCCATGAATTAACACAAATCTGATGCAATGTTTTGACCGTCGGGGGGTTGTGTCTCAATATTTAGTTATCAAAATCCATTTCTTTGGTTATCGGTACGGTTCATACTAGCCTAGCCGACTCATATTTTGAACACTCAACACATTATTTCCCAACTTCTTTGAAGATGTATCGGAGGAGTTAATCCCAACTCTGCCACTCACCGTCAACTTCACTTCTTCATTGGCAGTCTTGACATCAAGTTGTTTGATCCCATCGAAGCCTTTCTTTCAACTTTCTTAATACCTATTAGAGCCTTTAACATTAACCTTGTTGATGGATTTCGGGAGAGTTGTTGCCAACTTCTCCGATTTACATCGGAGAAGTTGACATTAACTTCTTTGATTTGAATTTTAAGCATATTGTAAGCCTTTTTATCCCCCAATTTATACTAGATTGCATGTTATGCTTGCTATCATTTTATTGTCTTCTAGTGATGATCTCCCATCAAGCATTATCTCAAGTGAGTCCTCGGGTATTTCAATATACTTAGAATAAATTGTGTATCATTTATGATCTTAGTCTTCGCACTAATCCCACCTTTTCTTTATAGGTTCAGATATGGCTCCCAAAAAAGATATGAGAAAGGCATCTATCACCAAGGCCTCTGGTAGCACTCGACAGATCGAAGAAGAACCAGATGTGGTCAGAGCCACATATGATGACACATTTGGACTCTTGGAAAAGGAGGGAGAGACACTCAAGTGGGGTGATGTGTATCGCATGTTTAAGAAATATAATTTCCCCGTCGAGGTTGAAGACCAAGATGAGTTGAAAATATTCAAAAATATCTAGAGATCTCAAATATTCAGAGTTGAAACCCACGCTTTTGTATTCCCTTGTGTCGATGCCATCAGTTGGATCATAAAACATGATGGTATGAGAAATAAATGTGTTTTCAATGCCAAGGGAGAACCCATAGCATCATTTCGACCTGAGGACCTGGAAAAATGTTATCACCTCGACAAAGGATAAAAAAAGATATACATTAAGATTCTTGAGGAGTTCCAACACACAGCTAAAGAACTATGCCCCAAGTGGTACAAACCTGAAAAACAGTTCAAGCACAAGCCCAAGGGAGGTTACCCCACAATTTCCTTGAGGAGACCCTATCAATATATGGTGGTTATTTTGTGTCGGTTGTATGTTGAACTAGATGCATCCAATTTATACCTATTGTACATGCCATTGATATATTATTTTGCAAATGAGGGACTATCGTTTAATTGGGATGACATTTTCTCAGAAAATCTGACAGTATCTCTCACCATGGTCGCAAAATCCCAGCCTG
>SNQJ01S0091165.1:0-10193 GCA_010110895.2 Picea sitchensis | reverse complement strand
CGATGCCTTGGGGTTTTTGTTGGTCAACTCTGAATGAACCCTAAGTCTACAAACCCCCAACATTAAGAGGAATGCGTGCAAACATGAACAAGCCAACAAAAACCCAACTCCTAGAAAAATTACTCATATCATAATTGGAATGGAGAAATATCTAAGATCAACAAGAAATAAATTCAAGGTTGGATAATTCCGTAAAGAAGATGATCCTAGAAATAACAAGATAAGGCACATGGTTTGAAAGTTGTATAAGCACCATGTTACTTCCTTGGTCGTACTATTCACATATCTAGATGGGATTCAATAGATAATACAAATATTCAATTTGAAGGATAAACAAATGTAATTGGATGTAAATATTCAATTTGAAGGATAAACAAATGTAATTGGATGTAGAAGGATGTATGGTTTCTTGCATGTGTAACATTAATCGTTCTCATGATGACTCTTGACTTCAAACACATTTAGTAAGTTGATTCATGATATTAGTGGTTATTTTCTTTTTAGTTATAATTTCCTTGGTCCAAGATGGAAGAGGACGTGGACGATCATAGGGAAGCTAAAGAGTTAGGGAAATGTGAAGAGTCACCCTTTGTAACTCCTCTTTTAATGCCTCTATATATGCATGTATTCAACCATTGTAAAGAGACTTTTTTTTTTGGTAAGAGGAACTTGGGAGGAGAATTGTGCAATTCGAGTTTCAAGATCATTGGGTAAATGCAATACAATTTACACAAGATTGTAGTAGAGGATTGCTTTAACTCATTTGTTGCATTATMTCATAGATGACATGTGAATATTTTTGTATTAATGTGCATTCAATAAGTTCATATTTAATGTTATATTTACCTTGTTGCATAATGAAATTAATGATTGTAAATTTTGAATTTGTTTGTTTGTGTAGATGCAAAAAAATTGGGATCATAGAGGAAGAGGAATGTGCTTTTCTATTTTTGAATAGTTGCATCTTATTTCATTTCTTGTGCTTAATCTTTCATTTCTGCAATTTTATTTTAAGATTATAGATAATTGTAAAAAGGTAAAAAAAACGAAAATCCCAAAACTAATGTTTGACATCACAAGTTGGAGGAATCACAACTAAGGGTAAAAATTCAGATTTCATCATTTATACCAAGTGAATTCCCTTGGATGTTGACGAGGTATGATTGCTTGTGTTAACACAATATTTATGTTATTTTATAAATATCGAATCTCTTTTCCTAAATATTTTAAGATATCTTTATTATTATGGGTATATTATGTTATAATCTTAGTTTGAAAAAATTGTGCAGTTTCAAAGCCATGTAAAATGGTATCAAAGACATAAAATGTGGTATAAGAACCTATGATTATTGAACATCAACCTTTAAGGATAACCTTTTGGTCTCAAGGTTATATAAGGTTATAAATATAGATAAGGAGACACAAATTGATTTCAAAGAAGACTTTTAGTAATATATTTAACTAAAATTACATTAGATTTGTCAAAAAAAAAAAAAATTGGGAGATATAATTTTTACAATTTAGGATCTAAATCCAATCATGAAGAAGAACAACAAAAAAAAAATAAGTAAGTTGTAGGAAATCTCACGACCAAACTTAAATGTGACCTACTCGATCTGAAATAAGACATTTGAGAATGTTACAAGCTCAAATTTTATATTATTTGTCATGAGAATTAAGGAGATTCAATTTATACATGGTCACTCTTTAAGGAATGGTTAAATATAACAAGGTTGGGTAAATTTAACAAAACTATTACTTGAAAATCGAAATGGGGGTGAGGTTGGATTAATTAGAGAGAACACATTTCAAACTATTATACATTGATACTTCACCAAAATTGGATTATAAATCATGGATCTCTATCTAATACAATGTCATCTAGAGATCAATCCACAAATAAGGGTCAAAAGCAACCAAGATAAATTAAAGTGTCTTGGACATTTGATTGGTATGTTCAAATTAGGTGATCCAAAGGGTTTTGGGAATGGGACACATAAGAAAATGTTTATGATATGGGATATATTTGATGATACATTATAAATATAATTGACTTGGAAATTATTAGTTCTAAAAACCCCTATTTTTTTAGTAGATGAGCAGTTGTTATAGAGTTTTTATGATTTCTAGAATGAAATTGAGATTGAGGTCAAATTTGAAGTTTTTTAAAGAAGTGTGGGAATTATAACTTACACACACAAATACACATTTCAGGTTACAAATCTCGGGGAAAACCCTCAAGTACTTCCCCTCATTTCAAGGATGGTACCCAAGGTAAAATCTAGAATATACATGGCACAAGGCCAGACAACAACAGGGCTTGAAGTCATTACAATAGTATACTCATTAAGTGTTCAACATGTCACTGGTGGGAATTGAATTTGGGTGGCAAGGATAACAATCATTCATCCCAGTCACTCGAGCTAAACTCAATTGACATGTGTGTGTGTGAGTTATTTATTTATTTATTTTGTAAGGAAAACCTTGCAAGGAAACCCCCATACACTTCCCCACATTTTGCAGATGGTACCCAGTGTAAGCCCGTCAGCATTGATTAGAACACTTAACCCATTAAGGACATCAAGAAGCACATGGAAGATATAGTTAATCTAAGGGATCGACCTCAAGACCTCCTGCATGAAGCTCGAAGAAATTAACCATCTGAGTTAATCCATTGAGCTATTATAATGGTATCTTCTCATATATGTATGGATATTCCAACCTTTTTAGTAAAAATAAGGAATTGATCTGAGTGGTTGAGTATTTTCAAGTACAATTTTGATTATTGACATATGATAATGTATTACCTTAACGGTGAAGCTTATAAATGGTTGTGTAGTCTTTATAAAAACACAATTAATAACTTAACTTTGCAATAATTTGAAAATGAGTGTTCAAATAGATGGTTAAAGGAAATTAATTTAGAGGAAACATATCCCTTTCATCGTGAACATGAGGCAAATATGCAAAAAATCAAACTTGCATTGAAGGAAGTGGAAGAACTTATAACGAGATGTGTAATTTTTAGACTTTTAATCAAGAATTTCTTGAGGAGGTTAATAACTTAAACGAAGTAAAATTGAGAAAAATAAAAAAGATATAAAATTGTGTCATAGAAAGATCGTATAAAGATAATAATTAATAAATTGTGTTATCATAATCAAGCCTTTATTAAGAGTTTGGAAATCTCATTCAAAATTAAAATTGTAAGAAAGTGCATACATGAGACAAAATCAAAGATCATACATGAAGGGATGACCAAGAGAGTTGAAGAGGAGATATATAATAAGAAAAGAAGCCTCAAAGTGAAATGAAGTCAAATAAAAAATATTAATAAGAATTGAAGAAGGATAAAAGAAATTAGCATTCATAGAATCACATTTTAACTTCAAAATCAAATAAAAGAAAAAAAGATAAGGTCATTAAAAAAATATTTGAAGAAGTTGTGCTCAAACTCAAAGAGATTGTTTTTGTCTATCAATGTTAATGAGAAAGACACAAAATCTAGACATAAACAACAAACCTTCTTATAACATATAGCATATAAGTATGAACAATAATCAAATAAAAATAACTATATACTAAGATTAAGTTGAAACAAATAATATACAAGCATGAAATAGTGGAAGATTGATGAACATAATGAAGGAAAGAAGTATAGACAATTGCCATACAACTAACTATATAACTAGTTGCACACAAAATAAGAAGATTCAAATCAACAACATAGTGGGAGAATGACGAAGTATACATTTATATTACTTCTCATTTTCATACCCTCAGAAGAAGAAAAATCGAGATGATTCTCCATAAAAACTTCTCTCATAAATAAGCTTTACATTATGTCATCAACTAACTATTTAATGGCTAACCACCCATTATACCATAAGAACTACTCTTAACATTGTAATCCATAATGCATTGAAGTTGTCAAAAACTAAGTAACACTTAGACACATTAAATTATTTGAAGAAATAACAACAAAGACAAACATAATGTCAACACTATTTCTTTGAAGTTGAAGTAGATGAAATGGTATGAAGTGTTGGTTTGACGATGGTTTAATGGTTTGTCTAGAAGTGAATGATCCGCCCAACTTTTCATTAGAAGTGAATGATCCGCCCAACTTTTCATTATTGTATTGAGGTTTTAGTTTCTTACACAATTTTGTAATTGTATTGAGGTTTTAGTTTCTTACACAATTTTGTACTTCACTGAGTTGCACGTGCATTGATTATAGTCTTTGATTGATTTGCGGTATAGTTTATTCTACCTATATTTATAGGTGTGCATCTTATTAGTCCCCTGTCATAGGACTATAGCAATGAGTTTGTTTTGATGTGACATTAATTTGCCTTTTACCATACACCCTGTGTATACAATGTAATGTTTAACATATAGGAAAACAAATATATATTTTGGATATAATAAAATATGTGTTTCTCATTTCTAATTAGTTGATAGAATTCGAAGTGTTATTGTTCCCTTCACATCTTTCAATATGTGAATTAATTACATCAATAAATTTCACCAATCACCATATCTAAATATAAAAATTTGTACTATGTATTTATTATTATACATTATTATATTTATTATCTATTATATTTATTTTATTTATTTATATTTATAATATATTTATTATATTTATATTATATTTAAATATTATAGTTTCATTCAGCTTTATATTATATTTATTATCTAATATATTATTTATTATATCATATTATATTTATTATATTTATGAATAATATGTTTCATTTAGCTTACGGTTCATTATACATTTGAATAACAAACAACCCTCAATTATTATTTTTGACAAAAACATTCATTACTTGTGCATTTAGTTATATTAAGTTTCATTGTTCAACATGTATTCCCAACTAACTAGGTAGGGACTGTGTTGCCATGCAACCCTTGTTTTATTAGGTCACTAAGTATGAACAGTCAATGCAATGTATCAAATTCATTTGTATGTCATTTAGTAGTTTGTATGCCAGTTAGGAGTGGTGAATTTTTAAAATAATAAATATTTTTACATATGTTATGTTGTGTCTTATGAGATTATGAATATTTGGTTCTAATTTATTGTACGTTTTAAACCTTTATAGTATAGAAATGTATGTATAGATTTTTTTTAAAACAGAAAGAAAACAATAACATGCATACATAGTACTAAAAATTTTATCATGGAAATCTTTAACTCGTAAAACCAACAAATGTTTAGAGCCACATCTCTAACTTTCATTGTATCAACTTCACCATTTACAATATAATATATATGATTTTGCGGCATCCAAATCCCTAATCTCAACCCAAATTAGATTCCTTAATTGAAATTATATTACAATGGACCGAAAAATCATTGGCCAAAAACTACCCAAACATGGATAAAAAAACAACCCATTTTTTCAGGAACCCCCGAGAGCAAGGTACAACGCATGAAACTACTCGTACAAAAAGCATAACACATACCCAATATTTATACTATGAGGTTGTATGGCTTGTAAAACACTAGCTTCTATGTCAATAGCATCAAACAAATTTACATAGGTTAATAAGAGGTAGATCCAAAATTCCAATGTAAAAAATTTTACATCCAAAAAGATGGTTTTGAATTTTGGAATTGTTACAATAAGATCTTTCTAAGCTTCTTGCAAAAGTGACGTCTCCATTACAATGCATCCTTAATGTTTCAATTTTATGATCAAAACATAGTTTTTGAGATGACAATAGATTGTATTTTTTAGTGTTATTGGCAAAAGAAAAATATAAATGTATTTTCAACTTTCATTTTTTTCCCCGGAAAAAGCAGTTGTCTTGCTATTCAATTGAATCAAAGGAAACTTTCCATTATATATAGGCTCGAAGCCATTACAACATACTCAATATGAGCTTAACATGTCAATTATGGGAATTGAACCAGGATGAGGAGGATAACAATCATTCCTCACAACCATCCAAGCTAAACTCAATTGACATATTTTCAATCCAACTTTTAATTTCATCCTTATGATGGATACAACTCTCAATTTATTAAAGTAAGAAATATAAGTATTGAACACTACTATAAATTTATTTAATAGATTTTCTACAAACTATTTAACATGAGTTTTGTCAATTATACTCGACTTGTTGAATCTTTTTAGATTTTTCTCAATCTTATTAAGGATGGGGTTATAGTTGACTGCTTATGGAAGAAAATGTAATGTGGGGATGGGGTTATAGTCGACTGCTTATGGAAGAAAATGTAATGTAAGTTGTAAAAAGAGATTAATTCTATATTATAAAAAAAATATGCTTTGTTTTATTTCTCAAGCTCTTGGGTCTCATCAATTGTAGCATCCAAATTGCTTTAACTCTTGCACCATCTAAATAAACTTGTCTCTTCCAAATTTGACTAAAACATCAATGGTATAATCATCCAGTTTATTATATTTTTCACTTTATTAGTTGTTTATTATATTTTTCACTTTATTAGTTGTTTTTTATATTTTTCACTTTATTAGTTGTTTTTGGTATGATGGTGTGTTCAGTGATTCGAATATCATGGTTGATATTAAAATTACGTCATAGCTTTATCACCCAAATTGATGTCTACATTGGTAGATGAAGTCAAAGTTGTTAGAAGAACAACTTGATTTTTATGATCTTTATTTACCAAGAACTGAAGTGTTAAGGGACTAAGCACTAGTGGGTTGTTACAATGGGGTTAATTAAGAAAAGGGAACCCTCCCTTTTTTAAATTAGAACTAAAATTTATATTATAAAAGGGGTTGTGCTTGAGAAACAATAGAGTACAAAGATATTTACAAAAACTGGCTCTAAGCCTCTAGAAACTTCTACTACAAGTATACTGAAATAAAAAGATAACTTCCTAAAATACTTCCAAATAGATCGACTGCAAATATGCTTTACATATTTTCCCAACAAAAAAAACTATTCTAAACAACATTTAATGATGGACAGATTCAGTTGCGTCTCGCTCTCAGATTTTTAAATTACAAGCACTTTTTGTCCCCGCAATGCAACGCGGTCGTTGATCTTGCGATCTTAGGTGGGACCTCTCGATTAATGGTTCAGATATGCTCCTTTAAAATCAACACTCTTGATTTACTTCAAGGTTAGGGTTTTGGAGTTTCAACTCTCAAACCTCACTTTCTCTGTAATGACAGATCCCCTGCCACGTGTCCTCTTCAAATCGACGACTCTAATCGTTTCGGGATTTCGGACTTCGAAAATCTCAAATATCAAACTTCACCTTTCTCCAATTTATTTTATCTGAATCTCGCGATCCACTAACGCCTGTCTCCCATAGATCGACGGCTGTGATTCTTTCAGGTCTTTAGGCTTCGGAAATCTCAACTCTTAACTTTTGCTTTCTCTCGAAGTGCGTGGATTTCTGCCACACATCCCTCTGGATCTAACGATCAAGATTCACTTCGGACTTCGAGTTTTGGGTATTTCAAATATCAACTGAAACCCACAAGCTTTTATCTGAAGCTCGTGATCTATCGCCACACGTCCTTATGTATCTGACGGTTCGTATTTACTTCGGACTTTCAAGTTTCAGGATTTTTGTCTCCTCGATACTTCGAATCCTCCAATCTGCAAAGCCCTGAAAGAACTCGTGATTAACAACTGCGCAACTTTTCCCAGATCGACGGCATGGGACGATCTCACTCCTCTGAATGGATCTCAGTCGTCACTTCGCAAACTTAAACATACTTCCTCCTCTCTGTTGATTCTTAGTCGTTGTCTCTCCTGAGCTTGATTTCGACGCACTCCTTGCGAACTCATAATCTCTAACGAAATCCGAGCTTAGTGATTTCTTCCAACGAAATCTCTTTACGCACTCCTTGCGCTTCGCGGTCTTGTTCTTGACACTTAGTCGATTTTTGAATCTATGTACTCCTTGCAACAGGTTCTCACGCAAGACTTAAGTTCTTGCAGCGACTATGCACAACTTGTAGCAGTCTCTTTGCACTCCTTGCAAAATGAAGTTTTGCATTTATCTCTTATGAGCTTCTGAGTCAAAATAAACTCTGTCAACACACTCCTTGTAGACTGTATGCACACCTTGCATGGACTCAACGAAGAGAACAATTGAAAATTATCTAAACACTTCACGGTTTCATGTATTCAACAACATAACTCATTCATTCATGAAACCAAAAATAACAGGGAATTGTAAATTGTAGCAGCACCATGCATTGGATCAATTTTCCTCTGTTATATCCATTCAAAAGTAAATTGGCTATAGCTATGATAAAACAACAACAAAACTCAACAACAACTAAATCACAACAAACTCCTACTAACTTGCAGCAGCCTCATTCGGGCGTACAAAACCTCTATTTATTTCATAGGGTTCTTAGGGTTCCCCCCACCGACTACTCATCTACTCAAGAAAAATAAACTAACTGCTACTTAATTATCGCTACATTCAAGACTAGGAGTGAAACTCCTAGATCACTCATGATCACTCTGGTCCCAAGTGTTTGATCTTATTCAGTTTTCGATCATTTCAAAAATATTTGCAGGAAACGCCAGCGATTAAGATTCTAAAATGATTCAAAGGCATGTTGAGGCATTGAGTTGTCCCTCCACGTGTGCTCGCTGATGATGCTCTTGCATCATACTCCTCTGGGAAAAAAATTCATGGACTCCTTTCCATGAGCTCTCGCACTGACTTTCCATGATTTTGGATATGAACTTCATTTTCCCAACTGGCATCTTATATCGGGTGCCCCTTCCACTTGACTAAATATTCAAAATAGGTCTTCCTCTTGGTCTTCTTGCCAATCCTCTAATCAATGATCTTCTCCATCTATGGTTTTTATGCTACAGGCATTTGCTTCTCCCACTGAATCTTCTCCTGATATTCCAAACTCTCTGTGTCATCTTCCATGTAAGGATACAGGTCTAATATGTTGAATATGGGCGATATGCCCACATCATATGGCAACTCAATCTCATAGGCATTTGCATCAAAATTCCTTAAGATATTACATGGCCCTATCTTCTTCATCGTCAACTTGTTATATGTTCCTCTTGGAAACCTTTATTTCTTGAGATGTGCCAGAACCTGATCTCCTACTTCAAATTGAAGCTCTCTGCGATGTTGATCAACTTTGTGCTTGTAGTCTTGGCTAGAGTTCTGCAACTACTCTTTGATCTGGCTATGGAGCTTCTGCATTTCTGCAGCAAAACCTTTTTCTCTAGTGCTTCTCATCTCACTTTGTTCCAAGTCTCTCAATTCAGCTACTCCTTTTGGTTGCATTCCATACAATATTTGGAATGGGCTCTTTCGAGTGCTCTTGTTTGGTGAGTCATTGTATACAAATTCTTCTTGTGGCGGAATCTAATCCCACTGATTATGATGCTCAGTAACCAGACTCCTCAATAAGTTTCCCAAACTTTTGTTCACCACCTTAGTCTGTTCCTTTGTCTGAGGGTGATAAGATGAGCTAAAGGACAACTCTGTCCCCAACTTCTTCCACGGTGTTCTCCAGAAATAACCAATGAATTTGGTATCTCTATCTGAGACAATACTTTTGGGTAATCCATGGAGATGAACAACTTCCTTGAAAAATAAATTTGCAACATGTGTTGCATCACTAGTCTTCTAGCATGGGATAAAGTGTGCCATCTTTGAAAATCTGTCCACAACAACGAATATGGAATCAAATCCTCTCTTTTTTATTGGCATTCCCAACACAAAATCCATGCTTATTACATCCCAAGGCCTCTCTGGTATTGGCAATGGCTGATACAATCCAGTGTTCTATCTTTTACCTTTTGCATGTTGGAAAATTCTACATCTGTTCACAAAATTTATCACTTATGTTCTCATACCTGGACAGTAATATGCATTGCTCAATTGTGCAAATGTTTTATCATGGCCGAAATGTCCAGTCAATCCTCCACTATGTTTTTCCTTCAAAAGGTTATCCCTCATTGAGCATTTTGGTATGCACAATTGATTGCCCTTTAACAACAATCCCTCTTGAATCATATACTCTACCCACTGGCTCATGTCTCTCAGCACAGGATTTGCACATGCTTTGTATTCTTCCTTGAAATTTGGATCCTCACTGTACATTTCCTTAAGTTGTTCAAACCCTAAGGTCTTCACTTGAAACTCCTGTAGAATCAAACATCTCATGCTCAATGCATCAGCAACTTTGTTA
>SNQJ01S0091163.1:0-36449 GCA_010110895.2 Picea sitchensis | reverse complement strand
AAGAGGATTCCCCAAGAGAATAGCAGTAGCATAACCTTGCAAATGAATTCCTTGAAAATGTAGTGCACCCATGGCCTTGTTTTATAGCACCACTTTGAGGTATTGTGCAACCAGCTTTTAGTGTGAAAAGGGGTTGTTTAGGGCATTTTTAAGTCTTTGACCAGTCACCTAGTCGGATCCAGCCGAGATTTGGATGTCAAATCAACTTGGAAGCTAAACCAGAAGTGGGTGGGAGGCCGACCAATCTCATAAATGCATCGTTCTCAGGTGTGCGCGGATTTTAGCGACCACAGTCGTGTATCGTGTGCATGTGCACTTTTCGTGCATTTCTGGTTTGTGCATGTGCGCGTGCGCGTTGTGTAGTCATAGAGCACCTTAATTTTATCACTGGTTGTATAGTTTTGGAGCTTTTGGAAATGCTTTTTTGGTAATTTTGGTCCATGGGTGAACTCATAACTGTTTGAAGCTGCTGGATTCCTGTAACCATTTGCAGACGAAATTTGATAACAAACCCAATCATTAATGTTTTGTCTTGTTTTTCACCTTTTCTGGTTATTTGTGTGGTGTCTAATTTTCCTATGTGCAATCTTCCAAATTATGTTGCACCAATTTTTGTTTGATGTGCGTTGTCATTCCTGAATTATTTGTCTCTTACTTATTCATTTTTCTTTTGTTATCTTCCTTTTTCTTCTTTTAGCTCCTACTATTTACAATATTTATAAGTATATTTGCTACGCTGAAACTGCTGAGAGTTAGTAGGTCGACTATCCCTATACAGTTTCAATCGACTACCATTCACCATTCCTTGCACTTCCTTTCCTTTTAAGTCTTCCAGCTGTACAACCCCTCCATCTATGACATAATTTATTTGATATGGCCCTAGCCAATGCATTCTAAACTTCCCTGGGTGCTACAAATACTTACTGTCATAGAGGAGAACCAAATATCCTTCCTTAAACTTATTATTCTTGATATGTTTGTCATGCCATGCTTTATCATTTGCTTTCTGTACCTCTTGATGAAAACCTACCATGATTCTGTCTTCTTCTAATTCCATTATTTGAGCTAATATTTCCCACGCTGCGCCACTTTTCATCATGTCTTTAATTGCTGCAATGCATAGAATTGGTATCAAATAATCTAAGGGAACTACTGCCTCGTTTTCATACACCAATCTAAAGGGTGGTTGTCTTGTTAGTTTCTTGCAAGTAGTTCTATAAGCTTAAAGTATTGTTGGTACCTTCAAATCCCAATCATCTCTGTTTACATTGCAAATCTTTGTCAATGAATTTTCCAAAATCTTGTTGAAGGCTTCCATTGTTCCATTTGCTTGAGGGTGGTAAGGAGTAACACTCTGGTGGTATATTTTAAATTCTTCAAGTATTGCCTCAATTGTTCGATTGATGAAGTGAGTTCCCTGATCGCTCATCAACATTCTTGGAAAACCAAACCTTGTCACTACATTCTCAAATATAAATCGTACTGCAGTCTCCACGCTGAAATCCATTATTGGTGTTTCCTCATCCCATCTGGTCAAGTATTCTGTTGCTGTAATAATGTATCTAGATCCTCATCTTCTTGTTGGTGGATTGATTGGACCTCCAAAATCTATTGCCCATTTATTGAATACTTGTAAAGTAACATGTGGTCTCAGTGACATTTCATCCATCCTGGATGGCTTCCCAACTCTTTGAACATCACACTTCTAATAGTATTATTTTGAATACTTATGAACTGTTGTCCACCATAATCCTATGTGCAATACCTTTTGCACTGTAGATTTTCCTGCGTTATGACCTCCTACAATCCCTTCATGCGCCTCTGCCAATATAATGGGTCTTTCATGCTCTATCACACATCTCCTCAAGATGCTATATCCTCCAAGTTTATATAAATAACCTGCAATCAACTGATAATCTGCAGATCTGACCACCAATTTTTTCTTCTATGCAGTAGTAAATTTTCTTGATGCAAATCCTGTACTCAAAAACTCAATAATGTCAGCAAAATATTCATCAATTATCTATACTGAAAAAAATTGTGCATATGGAAAGTTGTCTTCCAAGTTATTGGGATCTTGTCCATTTGTTATCCTAGACAAGTGATCTGGTCCCACGTTCAATCTTCCAGGCTTCACCACAACTTCAAAGTCAAATTCCTAAAATAATAATATCCATTTGGATATCCTTCCCCCCAACACTAGCTTATTAAATAAATATCTCAGAGCCGAATGATCTGTAAACATATTAAAGTGTTTTCCTAACAAGTAATGTATGTATTTATGCAAAGCATACACCATAACTAAACCTTATCTTTCTGTAGTATTGTAGTTCTATTCAGAATCTAACAACTTTCTGATTGCAAATGCAATAAGGTGATTTGTATCGCCTTCTCCTAGATGGGTTAATGTTGCTCCTAATGCAGTTGCAGATGAATCCACATGCACATGAAATTCCTTTAACCAATATAGGAAAACCAGAATTGGCACAATAACCATCTTCTCCTTCAAAATATACAGACTCTTCTGGCATTCATCATTCCACTGATACTTAGTATCCTTCTTCAACAGTTTCTCCATTGGCATGGTGATCTGCGCATATCCTCTTATGAATTTTATGTAATGTCCTGTGTGGTCCAATGTAATATTCGACTTGCAAACTGACTTTGGTGCTACTAAGTTAACTATGACAACAATTTTAGCAGGATCAACCAACAGACCATGTTTACACACCACATGCCCTAACAAAATGCCAAAAGGTGCGCTGAAAATATGCTTCTTAATGTTTAATGATATATGACATTGTATGCATCTATCCAACATCAACCTTAATACTTCAACATGATCTTTTAACAAACAGAACACTTTCCAATCATCCAAGTAAACCTCCAAAAACTTATGAAAAAAGTCCTTAAAAGTTGCTACTACTACTCTTGAAAAAATGGCTAGTGCATTCTTCAATCCAAATGGCATAACCGTATATTAAAATGAGCCCCACTTTGTAGAAAATGTTGTCTTGTGTCTATATTTTGGTGCTATCCTGATATGATGATAATCTGAAAATCCATTTGTAAAAGAATAAGCTTCTTGACCCCCTACATTCTCCAAAACTTCGTCTATAAATGGGGTAGGAAAATGATCATGTAGGAAAGAATCGTTCAATTTTCTCAAATCTACACAAATACTGATCCCTCCTTGCTTCTTTTCCTATACCACCATAGGAATTATCCATTCTGACTCCTCTACAGGTTCTATAACACCATCTTATAGCATTTTATCAATTTTGGTCTTCACCTTCTCTTTGTATATTGGATTCAATCTGTATGGCCTCTGTCTGATAGGTCTTGATTTTGGATTTAATGGGATCTTCATCTCTCCTACCTCCCCGTCTAGCCCCTTCATATCTGAGAATGTTGTTGGGAATAAGTCACTATATTCACACAATAATTATGTGATCCTTTCTATTGTCTGATGATCCCAATAATCTCGAATACTATCCATTTTTGGGTTATCTGCAGTTCTAATATTTACCTTCTTGATCTTTAATGGTGCAACATAATCTTCTGAATCCATATTGGGGCCTTCTACTTTCCTTTCACCTTCTACTTCTAAGATATATATATTGCGTAGATTATCTTTTGTTGGTTCTTTTGCTTCTACTACGTGATAACAATGTAGCAATTATTTAACTGTCTGGCTAGCCTGCCTATGAGATGTTGTAATTATTTCAAACTTCAGTTCTTCAAATATCATGTCTCTTACCACTTTCAGTGTTGTATCAATCTCTAGGTTATCAGGATCAAAGGAAAATGTAACTACAATTGTTTTCTTCCCAGTTGGCAGTTTCTCTACGATGTTCCTGTTTTGTGTACCAATTCTTCAGAATGCCTACTAGTGTGTGGATAAAATGGTGTGACCATTCTTCTAGTGGTACTAATCTCCATTTAAATATTCACTTTTCTACATGCTCTTGGGGTTGTCCAAATCCCTCATATTTATCCTCATATTTATGCTCTTGTTCTACACTGAATCTTATGTGCAGTAACCTTTTTCACTTGAACCAATTGTTGATATTTTCCTTATGTGTACCCCACCATCTTGCAGTTGTAGCTTTTAAAGCAATATCTAGTGCTAGTAATATCTGATTCTCCATAACCTATACCTCATATTTTATAAAAAAAATCTTCTAAATCATTCAATCCATAAAAAGTGGGAGGTTCTCTTAACTCTGTACCAACCCATCTTAGCATGCGCATCATTCTGGCACATCTCCTGGTAGATAATTCATATAATCGATGTTTCTAGTTTTCTAGTCCCATGTCAGATTCTGAAGCATGAGAACTAATAGTCCTCCAACTGAGCATGCCATCTGCAGTTGGTTTGATATAATATTTTTCACGCGCGGTAGTTCTGTATAGTGGATTCACATCTTCTGTAAGAATATTATCCGTCGCAGGTTCCACATACCTGCCTCCTTCTGAGGGATCCAATGGCGCAATAACTCTGTATTCTCTAGACTCAAATATCATATTCCTTGTCTTCAAACTGATAATAACCTAGTTATCAAAGGCCCAATTGTTATAACCCTAATTTGCACCAGACATGCATACCTAGCAACAGGTCATCTTACTTACTATTTTTTCCAAGCCAATACTGAATAGATTTTCTTAAAAACCAATTTTTTGAAGATGTACATGCCCTGCACCACTACTGCCCGCGTATTTATGCTATCTGCACCACTACTTCTCACGTATGTAAGCTAGTTGCACCATTACAACCCGCGTATACTCACAAAAGTTGCAAAAAATAAAAAGTTGCAAGGGATTCATTGATATTACGGGCTATTGGGTGGTTTCCAAATCAATTGACCGCTTATAGCCCATCACCCAACCAAATAATCATATTTTTGGCATATAAAAAGATGTGTTGGGGTCTCATTCCAGGGAGAAACATAGAAATAGTGAAACTCTACCCATTTTTCTTTCCCCCCTTGCCCCAAGAATTTGCAGCCACATTGTGAGTTTTGAGCCAAAATTCCTTATTCTTGCCCTTTTTCCTCATTCATAAGACTATGCCCATTCTCTAGAAAGAAGTATGAGAGAAGAAAGATACGTGGAAGTATTTGGAGCTTGGTGAAGAGGAGCCCAGGACCAGGTTTGAGGAGCAGTTGTTGATCTCATTTTGTAAGTGACTTTGCGAGATTAATATAAAGAAGTACTTTTTCCATCCCGCCATATGATGTGTTCAATCTTTATGTTTGATTTACATTTTGTTATGACATCTAACCCACTAATTCATACATAGAATGCATGTTCATAGTTTCTTGTTTGTCTTTTTGTGAATGTAGTTCAGCCTTGGGAGGCGATTTGCAGTCGAGAAATAACCGGGTGCAAAGGGATCGACATCGAATGCAGATTTTAAGGTAGGACTTCCGGATCCATATACTTTGTATTTTATGCGTGAATGTGGGGTGTTGTCGGGATAGTTGTTAAAAGTAGGAGACTTTAGACGGTTAGCTATGCCTGTACTTTAGAACCCTAGTGTAGTCCGTAGGGGGGTTTTCCCACTATAGCAGAATTGGCGACCATACTGGGGAACCTCTAGGGTTTTTTGGGGATCTTTTTGGGTGCTTTAAATGGTTTAATTACCTCTTCGAGTTCTCTGTAAGTTACTATGTCTTTAAGGGATTATGGTCTACCATACCAGTATTCTATGCCTTGGTCCTTTGACTGTTTTTTTTTTTTTTAAGGAGTTACATAGGTGTACGTGGCCTGCAGAATGTCCGCCCATGTACATACATGCCCTACCTTTGGACAACCCACGCACATATGCAGGCTACTTAAGTGTAAATAACGTGCATGTGTCAGGAAGTCTTTTATTAAGGAGAGACAGTCATCCTCTCCCATGATTGAAGTATGACTTCTCAGAGGTTTCTTGATTTACTCCTCGTCTCTGTAGCTACAGTCTTTGAGCCTAGGTTTGACGTTGGTTTCTTTATCTTTTAATGATTGCTTGTGTTTTCGTTGAAAGGGTTTTTGTGATGAGTCTGTGAGTATTTTCTGTCTCAACCTTAGTGGTTTTTTCAGTGACTCCCTACAATCCACAGTAGGCCTTAAGTTAGTTTCTTGGGTCTTGTCTTGTCATTTATTTCCCTTTTTACTTGCTTTAGAAGAAAAGAAAGAATTCATTTTCAAGTTTCTTATTTTGGAGCATAAAAAAAAAAAAAATGACCCATTAGGGAGCATAAAAAAATGATCCATTGGAGCATAAAAAAAAATGACAAATCCATGATTATTTCCATATCTTCTATTTACACCATTCATGTTTCTTGTGTATGTGTTACTTTCAATGATTCTGCAATTAATTGCCTTATGTCCAAAAATTTTGCAAGTATAACAATGACCAAGAAAGAAATTTTGATACCTTGAAGTAAGTGGGCTTCTTTGTGATGTATTCCATCTGGGTTCATGATCTATTCTTCTGTAGTTTCCTTCATATTGATTGAATCTTCTTTGATTCCTAAAGGTAGGAGGTCTTTTTTCTTTGATTCCTAAAGGTAGGAGGTCTTCTTGATATTCATCTCTTTGTAATCATTCCTTCTTTCTTGGTCATCCTGCTCCCACTTCTTCATCAACCTGCCTCTCGTAGCTCTTTCTTCTAACCTTCTTTTGTTGGTATTTGCATCTTCTTTGTATGAAGTTTCACCCATACATCCAAGATGTGTTAAGTCTTTTGGCACTTGAGAGTTTCTTAAGCCTTCCTCAATGAGACAACTTTTCAAGCTCTCACAATCTTCTTCTTCTTCTTCATTTGGACATTCCCTTACTTCTCCTATTCTTCTTTCTTCTTCTAGTAGAGTTTTCAAGGAAATGGTTTTCCTTTTCTCTTAGTTTCCTCAAGGTCTTCTAATTCCTTCAAGATTACAACCGTGGCTTTTCACAACTAACCACCCACTTCTCTTAGTTTCTTTATGCTGTCTTTGTATTTGCTATTTTCAACTTCAACATACTTCCACTTTAAGATTCTCATCTTCTTGTTGGATCAATTTTTTCTTTCATGATTTTCTCTCTTTCTTCATTGGAATTTTATTCTTCAGTTGTCATTTCTTTCAATCCTTGATGAGGACACATTCTCAAATTCAACATGATCTACTCCTTCACAATTAAAGCAAAAAGAACTGACTTCTATTTTCTTTCTTTTGAAATCCGAGATGTTGTAATTTGTTTCAACTTCTTCTTTTTCTTTCTTCGCCTTTCTAATGCTCTCCCTCATAAAGGTCTTGTAGCTTGTCCCGGCTATTTTGATGTCATGATGCACATGATCCCACCTTTGGATTTCACTGGACCACAATCCATTCAGGATAGTATCTATTGCCAACTTGTTCCTCTTTTGCTTCCTTTCCGGAAGTCAAGTCTTGGTTTCTTCAAAGAATTGTATCCTCAAGAAACTGAGAATCAAACATTTTCCCCAAGAGACTTCAAGTAATTTTCCATTCTATTATTCCAACATTCAAAATTGCTTCCCATCAAATGGTGGAATCCCATTTGGGAATTTGTCTTCCATTTCTTTTTAGAATCTTCCTTCCCAGTAAGGTTAAACCTGCACTCTGCTGCAACTCAGCTCAAAACCAATTGTTGATACTCAGAGGGGGTGAATCACTCAAGTACAATTTAAAACCTTTTTTCAACTTATACTTAAACCATTCAACTATATCCAATGAGAATGAACAATAGTATTGAGTTACACTAATACACTACAATACACCATGCACAATATATGAGAAATAATCAATAATTATTGTTCAAGGGAAGTAATGACTTCCAGCTGTAGCTACAATTTCCAAATGTAAGGGGAGGGATAAACCTCCAGAGGAAGATAAGCAATCCTCCAATATCAAGAGATATTTGAACTCTCCATCCTTGCCCATTCCTTCCACTCAAGAATATATATGAGAGATAATAAAACTTTTACATTAAATCATCACCATCAACCAATCATCACATAGAACCCGAGAATGCTTCCTCAAAACTTTCAATTATTCAATTTTGAGTATATCAATCCTTTATATAATATTACCTAATGTATTCTAAATTACTTCCAAGTTTCACTCCCTTGAATTCTCGCCCAAAAAGAAGTTATAGAAAGAATGGTAGACTTTATTCACCTCCGTCTATTCAAGAGACCGAACTTGTACGGAATGCCCCACACATTTAACATCCGACATGAAACTTGCATAAAAGAAACCAAATTCCATACTCTTTCCAATGAAATTTGTCCTGCATCATTTGGATTCCCAATGATTGTTATGGACTGCTTTTACCGAACACCTGCTTATTGGACTAGCTTCGTGGACTGGTCACAAACCCTATCTTGGCTACTGCAGTGTATCCCCATACTTATAGTGAATCAAGAGATAAAATTTTTACCAGAGGTACCTTTTATATGTCTTTTCAATAACATAGCAATTTCACCATCTCAAACGTTCTATAAAAGCATAGCAAAGTGGTAAGATGACCTGAAAATAATAATATACCTTAGAAATCATCATAAAATGACTTTATCCTCCCTTGAAATCGGGCCTTGTTTACTTCTTATTTCCTCCGTCTGAAATTCGACTTGTATCAAATGAATGTATAATGATGTTTATTTATACCATTTATGTCACTTCCTTTGAACATTAGGGCCGACCTGACACTTTCTTATTTTGTAATTCTTTTCTTTAATTATCTTCAGGGCGTACATGTACTTCCTTCTTCAATTCACTTTGTCATCTTCAAAAATTCATTTCTCCTCAACCATGAGGATCCACGTGATGTGCCACATACCACCGAAAACAATGTGATGTATACTATCCATCCATGGGTGTTGTATCTGCATGTGCATTTTCCTTCATGTCCAAATACCTTCATCAATCTTGCGATCCAAAATCCATGACTAGGGTTGACATCAATGACAACAACCAATATTCCAACACATGATTGGTGTCTTGAAGCCTTGAAATTGGAAATCCCTTCATTTTATTGTACCACTTCAATTTGAATCCTCCAAACATTGATTGTCTTCTACTGCATATCCTCCAAGAACATGGAAAATATTGTGTTGTTCTCCTGTTGGTTCTTGGGGTCCTTTTCCTGCCACAAAGTTTCATAGTGCGTTGCACTACATTTCCCCTTTCTATCTAGAAAAGATGAAAATTTTGGGCTCTTTCCATCCCATCAATGTTATCAATATTAGCAACCAGAAGTAATGGAATTATGTTCCATTATACTGTGCATCTCTGCAATCTATCAAGAATTGGTTCAACAAATATGGTGCCCAACTAAACACTACACCCTTTGCGCACTGTGCACCTATTGCTATAACTCTTGCTGGGACTTCTTCCTTTATGCACTTCCTAAAAAGTTTGAAAGCTATCAACTTTGTGGCAAACTTTGTTGCATGTTCGTTGATATCCTTGATGATTATTCCTTCAGTTCCCTTATTTGTCCCAAACTTTTCTTTTACTTCCTATGCAATTTCTTTATCCATGGATTTATTGTCCAAATAATCTTATGGCTTTATGACATTGGTAGGCAACCCTGTAATCTTAGCTATGTGATCCACATATATAGGGACCAGCTTTTCCATCCACAAGATTCCTCCATGCAACCTGGCTAGTAGTTGCTTCACACAAAGGCCTACATTTTTACCACACCCAAAATGTGGTATGTCCAACAGATTCATAATGCCTGAGTTGTAGAGACCACTGATCCACTGCGCAGGCTCTAAAATGGGTTTCCCTAGGGGTCTTACCCCCCCGCCCCGGTCCTCCAAGTACACTTCCTGCGTGAAGACAAGAAACTTCACTTTATCAGTTACATCGTTATCCACATATTTTAGCTTCGACACCTTTCCTAGCATATCTTCCACTCCAACTACAACATCTGGGAAATGAAGTAGAGTGATCTATACTGCACTTGGTACTTTCCTCTTCTTTTTCTTCTTCTCCCTCTATTTCATGTTGGCCTATAATGTCTTCGACCAGGACTTCCTCTGCGATGGTTTTCTGGTTATGTTTGTCCTTTTCCTCCATTTCTACAGGGTTTTCAGAACTAGGGTTTGCACTTCCATTAAGTTTTTCTATGCTTTGGCCTGCTTGTACTTGTTTTGTGGTTGATAGTTCTTATTATATCATGGTGGGACTCCTCGATTTGGTCTCTAATGTTGTAACATCCTCCAGCTCCACAAAATTCTCTGGTTCTTCCATTCTTTCCTTCTTCCTTCATGATTGTCGAGTTACTCGTACAAATTGGCTAGGAGCACCAACCTTTAAGGGTGCCATCTAACTAGTATTGCACACAATAGAATAACTTCTCCTCTTACTCAATCACCCTTTTCTCACGCTCTCAAGTGCTCAGTTTCTCAAAAATAGCTAAGTCTCGAACTTGCACGTGATTTTCTCTTTTTATAAACCTGATCATAATGTTCTGTCTTGTTTTTCACCCTTTTCTAGTTATTTGTGTGGTGTCTAATTTTCCTACGCACACTCTTCCAAATTATGTTGCACCAATTTTTTTTGTTGTGCGTTGTTCTTCCTGAATTATTTTTCTCTTACTTATTCCTCCTAATTACTTCTTTTTGGATTTTTCTTTTTTTATCTTCCTTTTTCTTCTTTTAGCTCCTATTATTTACAATATGTACAAGTCTACTTGTTGCACTGAAACTACTAAGAGTTAGTAGGTTGAATGTCCCTATACAGTTTCAGTTGAATACCATTCACCATTCCTTGCACTTCCTTTCCTGTTAAGTCTTGCAGCTGTACAAACCCTCCATATGTGACAAAATTTATCTGATATGGCCCTAGCCAATGCATTCTAAGCTTCCCTAGGTGTTGCAAATACTTACTGTCATAGAGGAGAACCAAATATCCTTCCTTAAAATTATTCTTATTGATATGTATGTCATGCCATGATTTATCCTTTTCTTTCTATACCTCTTGATGAAAACCTGCCATGATTCTCTCTTCTTCTAATTCCATTAGTTGAGCTAATATTTCCCGCGTTGTGCCACTTTCCGTCATGTCTTTAATTTTTGCAATGCACAGACTTGGTATCAAATAATCTAAGGGAAATACTGCCTCTTGTCCATACACCAATCTAAAGGGTGTTTGTCTTATTATTTTCTTGCAGTTAGTTCTATAAGCCCAAAGTTCTGTTGGTACCTTCAAATCCCAATCATCTATGTTTACATTGAAAATATTTGTCAAGGCATTTTCCAAAATCTTGTTGAAGGCTTCCACTATTCCATTTTCTTGAGGGTGGTAAGGAGTACTCTTCTAGTGGTATATCTTAAATTCTTCAATCATTTCCTCAATTGTTCTATTGATGAAGTGAGTTCCCTGATTGCTCGTCAACATTCTTGAACAACCAAACCTTGTCACTACATTCTCAAATAAAAAGCGTGTTGCAGTCTCCGTGATGCAATCCATTACTGGTGTTTCCTCAGCCCATCTAGTCAAGTATTTTTTCACTGTAATAATGTATATAACTCCTAATCTTCTTGTTGGTGGATTGATTGGACCTACAAAATCTATTACCAATTTATTGAACACTTGTAAATTAACTTGTGGTCTCAGTGGCATATCATCCATCCTGGATGGCTTCCCAACTCTTTGGCAAGCATCACACTTCTGACAGTATTCTTTTAAATCATTATGAACTGTTGAACACCATAATTCTATGCCCAATACCTTATGTGCAGTAGTTTTTCCTGTGTAATGACCTCCTGCAATCCCGTCATGCGCCTATGCCAATATAATGGGTCTTTCATTCTCCATCAAACATCTCCTCAAGATGCTATCTGCTCCAAGTTTGTATAAATAACATGCAATCAATTGATAATCTGTAGATCTAACAACCAAATTTTTCTTATACGCAGTAGTAAATTCTCTTGATGCAAATCCTGTACTCAAAAACTCAATAATGTCAACAAAATATTCATTATTTATCTATACGGAAAACAATTGTGCATATGGAAAGTTGTCTTCCAAGTTACTGGGATCTTCTCCATTTGTTATCCTGGACAAGTGATTGGTCCTGCATTCAATCTTCCAGGCTTCACCATAACTTCAAGGTCAAATTCATGAAATAATAATATCCATATGCATATCCTTCCCCCCAACACTGGCTTATTAACTAAATATCTCAGATCTGAATGATCTGTAAACATATTAAAGTGTTGTCCTAACAAGTAATGTATGTAGTTATGAAAAGCATACACCATAGCTAGACCTTCTCTTTCTGTAGTATTGTAGTTCTATTCGGAATCTGATGGCTTTCTGATTTCAAATGCAATAGGGTGATCTATATCACCTTCTCCTAGCTGGGTTAATGTTGCTCCTAATGCAGTTGCTGATGAATCCACATGCACATGAAATTCCTTTAACCAATCTGGAAAAACCAGAATTGGAACAGTAACCATATTCTCCTTCAAAATATCTAGACTCTTCTGGCATTCATCATTCCACTGATACTTGGTATCCTTCTTCAATAGTTTCTCCATTGGCATGGTGATCTGCGCATATCCTCTTATGAATTTCCTATAATATCCTGTATGTCCCAATGTAATATTCAACTGGTGCACTGACTTTGGTGGTGGTAAGTTAACTATGACAACAATTTTTGCAGGATCAACCAACATACCCTGTTTACACATGACATGCCCTAACAAAATGCCAAAAGGTGCGTTGAAAATACACTTCTTAATGTTTAATGAGTTATGACATTGTCTACATCTATCCAACATCAAAATTAAGACTTCAACATGATCTTTCAGCAAACATAACATTGTCCAATCATCCAAGTAAACCTCCAAAAACTTATGAATAAATTCCTTGAAATCTCATACTACTACTCTTGAAAACCTGGCTGGTGCATTCTTCAATCCAAATGGCATAACTGTATATTGAAATGAGCCCCACTCTGTAGAAAATGTTGTCTTGTGTCTATCTTCTGGTGCTATAATGATATGATGATAACTTGAAAATCCATAAATAAAAGAATAAGCTTCTTGACCCCCTACATTCTCCAAAACTTTGTTTGTAAATGGGGTAGAAAAATGATCATGTAGGAAAGTGTCATTCAATTTTCTCAAATATACACAAATCTTGATCCCTCCTTGCTTGTTTTCCTGTATCACCATAGGATTGATCCATTCCGACTCTTCTACAGGTTCTATAACACCAACTTCTAGCATTTTATCAATTTCGGTCTTCACTTTCTCTTTGTATATTGGATTCAATCTGTATGGCCTCTGTCTGATAGGTCTTGCTTTTGGATTTAATGGGATATTCATCTCTCCTAGCTCTCTAGACAGCCCCTTCATCTGTTAGAATGTTGTTGGGAATAAGTCACTATATTCACACAATAATTATGTGATCCTTTCTATTGTTTGATGATCCCAATAATCTCGAATACTATCCATTTTCGGGTTATCTACAGTTCTAATATTTACCTTCTTGATCTTTAATGGTGCAGCATAATCTTCTGAATCCATCTTGGGGCATTCTACTTTCCTTTCACCTTCTACTTCTAGGATCTATATATTGCACAGATTATCTTTTGTTGGTTCTTCTGCTTCTACTACGTGGTAACAGTGTAGCAATTGTTTAACTGTCTCGCTAGCCTGCCTCTAAGATGATGGAATTATTTCAAACTTTGGTTTTTCAAATATCCTGTCTCTTACCACTTTCAACATTGTATCAATCTTTGGACTGTCATTCTCAAAGAAAAATGTAACTACAAGGTTTTGTTGTATTTCTTCCCAATTGGCAGTTTCTCTACGATGTTCCTATTTTGTGTACCAGTTATTCGAAATGATTGCTAGTGTGTGGATAAAATTGTGTGGACATTCTTTTGGTGGTACTAATCTCCATTGAAATATGAACTTTTCTACATGCTCTTAGGGTTGTCCAAATCCCTCATATTTCTCCTCATATTTATGCTCATGTTCTACACTAAATCTTATGCGCAGTAACCTTTTTCACTGGAACCAATTGTTGATCTTTGCCTTATGTGTACCCCAACATCTTGCAGGTGTAGATGTTAAAGCAATATCAAGTGCTAGTAATATCTTATTCTCCATAACCTATACCTCATATTTTATAAAAAAAAATTCTTCTAAATCATTCAATCCATAAAAAGTGGGAGGTTCTCTTAGCTCTGTACCAACACATCTTAGCAAGAACATCATTCTGGCACATCTCCTAGTAGATAATTCATGTAATTGATGTTGCTGGTTTTCTAGTCCCATGTCAGATTTTGAAGCATAAGAACTAATACTCCTCAAACTGAGCATGCCATATGTAGTTGGGTTGATATAATATTCTTCACGCATGGTAGTTTTATATAGTGGATTCACATCTTTTGTAAGAATATTATCCGTCGCAGGTTCCACATACTTGCCTCCTTATGAGGGATCCAATAGCACAATAAATTTTTATTCTCTAGACTCAAATATAATATTCCTTGTCTTCAAATTGATAATAGCATAGTTATCAAAGGCCCAATCCAGACCCAACAATGTTGGATATGGTGAAGTATTGTCCACTATGTCAATTAATTCAAAATCAACCATGGTGCGCACACCATCTAAGTCTACTAGAATCCCCTTCAACCTTCCAATTGGCACCACTTTGTGATGATTTTCCAACTTCAACTGAATATGTGAATACCCCAATTGTGGTTCTCCCATAACTTCCCAAGTTTTCATTGGAAGAACATTGACTTCATATCCTAAGTCTAGTATGATATCCCCCATATTGAAATATCCTATGTTAGAATTCAATATGAATTCCCTACTAGTTATTCTCTTCTTTCGGACCTAATTTACTCTTTTTACCCCCTCTTGCCGAGGATTACACTTTTCTAATAAATTCTGCAGTACTTGTAAGGAATTTTATCACTCAATAATTTGACAAAATATCCCAAAACGTTTCTGAAGTCACTTACTTGTTCCTAGGACTACTCTTGATTGGTATGATCAAATAATGAAGGAATGTCATAGACTGATATCTCATCTATTGGCTTCATTCCTGAAGTGGACACAATATTTTCCTTCAATATATCTTGTTTGGCTTCTTTGAATATCTCTTTCTCCTTGCATGCATCAAACTTATGTTCAGGAACTAAATTCTTCCTAACCCACTCATACTAGTCCTAATCCTTTTTGGTTGCATCTTATCCTATCTTGGCTCCACCTCTAGTCACTATGTTAATATTCTTCCTGTCTTCTTCTATTTTTCCCACCCCGATCCATTGTACGTTATGATTAGTTTGGTTCCTCTTGTCTTGTACCTTTATCAAAAGTGTTGGACAGTCCTTCGTTTCATGGTCTACTGCGTGATAGTACATACATGTTGCAGGTGGATGTGGGTTGTCTCTAGCATAGTTCCCTGGTCTCTGACAATTATGACACACTACTGGTCCTTGACCTCCTCCTAAGCCTCTTCCTCCACGACCTCCTCCTCTAAATCCTCCTCTATTACCCTGATTCTCTCCATGCAGTGTGTTATACTGAGGTCATTGATTATACTGTAGTTGTGAATTATTGTATTGTTCTGGTACTGTGCACTACTGTGAAGGATTATACTGTTATTTCCCTTGAAATTGTTGGACATTATACTGTGGTTGTGTTGCAAACTATTGCACGGTATTGTACTGTGGTTGTTGCAAAATGTTATACTGTAGCCGCTGCACATGTTTTCTTTTTACATGTTCATCCTGCACCATGTATGTATCTACAATCCTTTCTTTCATCATCTACACGGTTTGATAGTTCTTGTCTTCGTGTCCAACTGACTTACAAAAGTTACAAAACATACTCTTCAGAACTGTCTAATATTTCTGCATCAGGGGGAAAGGATACTTCAAGTGAGGTAAAAACGAATTAACAAACAAATTTCTATTATGTGTATCAGTAATGGTGTATTTTAACTTACCTTTTAACCTTTTAAATTTCTGGTCCACTTCCCAGACTGATTCTCCTAGTTTCTGCTTGATCTCTATCATTTCATTCATAAACTGATCTTTTGAATTTGGCTTCTGAAATTCATTTATTAACTGCCTCTTCACATATGTTGTAGTTGTAGGTGTTCCTGTTGGGTTATTTGTTGAGAGACCCATGTACCAATCTAATGTGCGGTCTCTAAAAGTGATTTCCAACTACGCAACCTTTATATCCTCGCCTATAATATGCTTTGTTGCCTATATATTCTCACAAATGAACAAATGTTTTTATGGGTCATCTGACCCGTCCCCTCGGAACTATGGTAACCTGATAGTTGGATCTTTTCCTGCCATTATGAAATTTTCTGAACTACAACCTCCACGTGGTGTAGATACTTGACAGCTATTTGTTGAACTTGCACTTCTACTATTGGACCCACGTCCAGGAAAAATTCTTCTACCACTGATCACTTACTGGTTAACTTCGTTTTCTTTTTCAATTGTGTTAGTCGCACATGGGGTTATGGGTTCCACACTAATTTGGATCTGGAATGGAGAGCCTTCTTCTCCATTGGACCCATGACCTTTGGTTTTCCTCTCATATGTTGTGTGCAAGATATCCTTAAATTTGAAATAGGTTGCAAAGTGTCTCTACTGTTGCAAACTATTGGAGTTTTTTGTTAGCTGATCCTGCCACTTTCTCCTTGAATTTTGGAAATAAAGTGTTGTCAGATGTTGATTGATCGTTTGAATACCACCTAATATTCCAAATATGGAACTGTTGATTTCATCCCCTTTAACTTTTCCTTTGTCTCCAACTGTCTGCCTTGAAATCTAGAGTTTTTTTTCAATTTTGGATTTTCAATATATAAGCCCGAGAACAAAATTTGGCTTTAAAAGCCAAATAATTTTTATTTCCCCAAACATTTACATTTTTCCCAAAACATATTTTTTGTCTTTGTCCACACTGGTGCCAACAACTAGTACACTAGCATTATGAGACTTGAAGATGCTACAAAAGTGCCAAATTTGACCGCCGCTACAAAAGATGAATTATCACAAATTATACAGTGCTAACATGAAGAACCAAAGTTTGAAATAATTCCAGCATCTTAGAGGCAAGCTAGCCAAACAGTTAAACAATTGCTACACTATTATCATGTAGAAGAAGCAGAAGAACCAACAGAAGATAGTCCACGCAATATCCAAATCCCAAAAGTATAAGGTGAAAGGGAAGAACGCCCCAAGATGGATTCATAAGATTATGATCCAGCATTAAAGATCAAGAAGGTAAATATTGGAACTGCAGATAACCCAAAAATGGCTAGTATTGGAGATTGATCATCAGATAGTATAAAGGATCACATAATTACTGCATGAATACAATGACTTATTCCCAACAACATTCTCATAGATGAAGGGGATAGAAGGAGATATACGAGAGATGAAGATCCCATTAAATCCATAAGTAAGACCTATTAGACAGATGTCATATTGATTGAATCCAATATACAAAGAAAAGGTGAAGACCGAAATTGATAAAATGCTAGAAGCTTGTGTTATAGAACCTGTAGAAGAGTTGGAATGGATCAGTCCTATGGTGTTACAGGATAAGAAGCAAGGAGGGATCAAGATTTGTGTAGATTTGAGAAAATTGAATGATGCTTTCCTACATGATCATTTTTCTACCCCATTTACAGATGAAGTTTTGTAGAATGTAGGGGGTCAAGAAGCTTATTCTTTCACAGATGAATTTTCGGGTTATCATCAGATTAGGATAGCACTAGAAGATAGACACAAGACAACATTTGCTATAAAGTGAGGCTCATTTTAGTATACAGTTATGCCATTTGTATTGAAGAATGCACCAACCATTCTTTCAAGAGTAGTAGTAACAGCTTTCAAGGACTTTATTCATAAGTTTTTGGAGGTTTACTTGGATGATTGGACAATGTTCAGTTTGTTGAAAGACCATGTTGAAGTATTAAGGCTGAAGTTGGATAGATGCAGATAGTGTCAGATATTATTAAATATTAGGAAGTGTATTTTCAACACACCTTTTGGCATTTTGTTATGGAATGTGGTATGTGTTGTAACAGATATCAAAATCGATTGTGTTGCCCAAGGTTCAAGAATGATCAAACCAATGAAATTGGAGGCATTTAGGGATGGCTATATGAGCAATGTCAGAGGGTGAATATATATTAACCAGAGAAGTACCAGAGTCTTCTGCATTTTTTCCATTATGGTCTAGCCATGGAGTCTCTTGGCTGCAAAGATAATTTTTGAGTCTCCCACTAGAGTTGAAACAAAATGGCATGCTTCAAATCTTGGACTTGCGACATAATTATCTACGCCAATGGTAAGATATACAGGTTCTTGGCAGTCTGCACGAATTAAGAAACCTAAATTTACATAGGAATCATATATGTGAAGAAAAACAATATCAAGAGAAGGTCCAAGAATTACTTCCAAAAATGCAGATTCTCGATGCACATCCAATTGTGGATATCCAAAAGCACTAGAACACAAAAATGATGTCATCGAAAAGAAACAATCCAATCAGAAGAGAATCAAGAGGATCATTGATGATGCTGAACTTGGTGAAGAAACAAAGAAAAAGCATGGGCCAAGGAAAATGAATTATTGGGTAATGCTGCTAAAGACTTTATTGTTAGTGCTGCTAGAAAACAAAATGAAACAGAATATATCCATCTATCTCATTGTATCTTGAAACCTCACCAAATTGTTGGCATACGGTTCATGTGGGAGAATTGTATCCAATCAGTAAACTAGATTAGGTCCGGAGACAAAGGTCTCGGCTGGATATAGGCCCATAGTATGGGACATGGAAATACATTGCAGGTTATAACTTTCTATACACTATTATGCAGTCTATGGATCTAGGTTTGAAGACCGCCCTTATTGTAACACTAGTTTACTAGTTTTCATTCTTGAGGACGTTTCCAGGGAGAACACAGAGAGAGCAAAGTTATTAACAAAATGGAGGAAAAAGGGTGGAGTTCTACTGATAGGCTATGTAGCATTTCAAAACTTATCTTTAGGAAAATATGTGAAAGAAAAGGCTGTCGCAGATGATATTTGTGAGGCTTTGCAGAGTGGTCCTGATTTACTCATTTATGACGAGGCACACATGATAAAAAACCGATCAACAGAGAAGTTCTCAGGTTTCCCATATGCAATAGCTCTGCTAAATTCTCTACTATACACGTGGTATGGCTCGCCTCTGATCAGTAATGGCTTGGAAAACATCTTGGTGTTGACTATCAATGGCGTCGGAATCATTCTAGAGTTTCTGTTCGTTTCCATCTATCTGAAATATGCTCTACCGACAGCCAAGGTGACAATGGTGAGAACAATCGTGGGAGTGATGTTGGTGTTTGCCTCCATCTCAACAGTTTCTCTTTTTGCTCTTCGTGATCAGAAGCATAGGAAAATGCTTGTCGGGACTTCGGGGATGATTGTCACTGTAGTTATGTATGCTTCTCCACTTTCCAATATTCGATGGGTGCTATGGACAAAAAGTGTGGAGTTTATGCCCATCTATTTTTTCGTTGTTCGCACTCATCAATAGTTGTTTATGGATGATCTATTTCCTTGTGGACAAGAACCTCATCTTAGCGTGTCCAAATATAGTTGGCGTACCGTTGGGCATAGGTCAGATAGTGTTGTATTCTATGTACTGGAAGAAGAGATTCCAGAAGCTGGAACAAACCCTTCAGTCGACTCTCTCTATGGACACAGTGTATCTGTGGTGCCTCTATTTTGACAGCATCAATTATCTCTATATATTTTGAATATCAGTTCCGACCTCAGTAATCAAATCTATAAGCCTCCTAAAACATTGGGGCCCTATATTTTCATCAGAGTTCCATACCCTATTCAAAATTCAAATTCGAATAGTATGAGCTCGGTTGCAATCGCTAGCATAACAGATGGAAACTTGTAAATTACTCGTGATCGATCGATTGATCCAATTACACCAGTGATTGGATGAAAATTGAGATAACAATGAATGTGGACCCACGTGGCCACATAGTCAAAACAGAAACCCACCCGCAGTCCTAATTCAAGCTGCACTATAGGTCGCGAGCTTGTAACATGGAAAAGTGGCAATTTCTTTGCAAGTTACAATGCCCAAGTCAAACAGGTCGACTTTCCTCATATGATAATGACGATGGACAAGTAAATCCTCTCTCATTCCAATTCCTATGGTTTTTTAAGCTACAAACGGCCTCATTTTATAAAACAGGCTTCAAATGGTCCATTTATTTGACAGAGGAAGGAAAGCAGTACAACACTTACAAGAGGGAAGGCGGATGGCCTGGATGCACCAGCGGGAAAGGCGGAGAGAATTGGAGCATTGAGCAACGATAATCATTTTCGGGACGTGAACCGTTCTGGATAATTGCATAGCGGCGTTCTAGTTAAAAACGGTCGCAGCTTTATGAAAGCATTGGAGCCGCCTCCTCCAGGTCTCCCTAGGTGTCAGAACACCTGGCAGACAGAATCCGTGTAGACCAGAAACGCATCATCTGTCTAAACATAGACAGTGTTCAGTATAATGGGCGTCATTTCCAGAATTAGTTTTACCAGTTGGACTGCCAAATCCATAAACCGATCGCCACAACATGCACAGGTACACGATATGCTTGATGTTCGTATGCACCGGCTGGCGGTTGGAGAATGAGAGAACAGGTTTCGACTAAACTCAGGGTGAGTGGAAAATGGATCATTGAGAATTATAGTAATGAACCCTAATTGAGCAAGAATCGCGAAGGAACCTGGGCGACTATATTCTCTCGTATGTTTTCTTGTTTATTCCAGTTCATGCTTTCATTCCAGGAGCTTCCAATCTCCCTTTGCAAAATTCGAAAGAACCAATTATATCTATGGTGCACCCATTCATAGAACATTTGATGTATGTTGTCATGTTCTCCGTAGCTCTCCTCGCTGCGATTATCTCCAACACTGCTTCCATTGGCCTTGTGCTTGGCTACATGACAAGATTCTATTTCATGGGGTGAATCACTATTTGGTTCTAGAACAGAAGAGCTGAAGGGACAACCACTCCACTGGCCATGACTACAACATTTCTAGGATCGTTGACTCGAACTTCCATCTAGAACTCAAGGCTTATGACAAGTATGGCACATCGCATCTTAGTACCTTCTTTTCTTGACATATGGAGTAAGCTTCACTACGTTGACTGCTACAGTGGTTCACGTCCTTCTGTTTCATGGAAAAGAAATTTGGCATCTTAGCATGTCCGCTTTCAGATATCAGATGGTGGATCTGCACACCAAACTAATGAGGAAGTACAAGCAGGTGCCGGAATCATGGTTCACTGCAATATTAATCAGCAGTGTTGTTCTAACAATGTTTACATGTCAGTATTATATAGATCAACTTCAATTGCCTTGGTGGGGAGTGTTACTGGCCTGTGTCATTGCCATATTCTTCACACTACCCATTGGTATTATTAAGGTGACTACTAATCAGACACCAGGTCTGAACGTCATTGCGAAGTACATTATGGGCTATATTTATCCAGGCAGACCAGTTGCAAGCATTTGCTTCAAGTTGTATGGTCGTGTTAGCATGATTCAAGCCTTGACATTCTCGCAAGATTTTAAACTGGCTCATTATATGAAAATCCCTCCATGAAATATGTTCATGGCGCAGATAGTCGGCACATCGATAGCAACGATAGTGAACTTAGGAACAACATGGAGGTTGAATTTATGACCCAACCTATCTCACAGTCGCGTGTCCTTTTTAAATATCATGAAGAGTACATGAAATATTTCAGATTTGTAACGGCAGTGCGCCTGGCAGTTGCAGAATGCCATGAAAGGAAACGCTTCAGATTCCCGGAAGACAAAAAGTTTTATTTTTTCTTTTTAAAAGATTGATGTAACAGAACCAAGGGAGGGGAGTACATGAGCGCAGGACTGGGAGAAAAAATCTTTGTCAAGAGAGATTCATTGTAATTGCTGAGTTATTGTGTAAACCATTATTGGAGTAATAAAAAATATGTTTACTTGTGACTGTGAGATTCATCACGGTCGATTTCTTTCAGCATGTTCTTCTTCTTTTCTGCTGTGTTAGATCTGTTCGGATTTCATTATAGATATTCCTTACTCACAGTAGATAATTGTATTTACCATATCTTGTTGTCTTCCTTAATCCATCATGACTGCATTACATTCTGTTTTCTTCTAACTGATGGGCTTCATTATACTTTAGTACGACCACTACTATAACGAAAGGATTTGAGTTTTCTGCAATTGTTTATTGCCTTTCCTCTGCACCAGCTATCAACTGTGTAAGACCAATCTGCAGTTTCAGAATTCTGCATGTATTTTTTGTTACATCGATTATTTTCTTACATATTTTCTTCTTTCGTTTACTTCGTGAGATTTTCCCCTGGTAGGAACCTGACACTGTAAACGGCTCAATGTTTTTCTCCCATCTCGCCCCTTTTATTAAAATATAATACAGTTACGGGAACGAGCCTTAGATTTGCATACATCGTTAATACTGCAACCCTGAATTCTCTTTTATAAAACTAAACTGAGACAACACTCAACCTTTCTTTAAAGTTCTCTTACCTGTGTTGTTCCCCCATGACAGTTCCTACACCAACTCAGCCTAACATTGAACCCGGATTATTGAACCAAACGCACATCGCCTTAAACCTCTTCAACACTATTCTTAAAACAACAACTAATCGGGCCGAACTTGAACAATCATGGGTAGCCATTGAACGAGACATAACTATTCAGGAGCAGTTCGAAGCCAGACAACCCCAACGAAGAAATCTCCCTTAGACTCTTCCTCCGAAGGTTGACATTTTCCCTTCTCCTTATCCTAACCACTTTCGGATGCCTTGACACTATACTTTTGAGCCTTAAGTACAGACTCAGGAACAACAGTATGTAAACTGGGTCTGCTGGTTGATCCTGCTAAAATTGTTATCATAGTTAACTTACCACCACCAAAGTTAGTGTTCCAGTTGAAGAGAACATTGGGCCATGTAGGATATTATAGGAAATTCATAAGAGGATATGCACAAATCACTATGCCAATGGAGAAACTACTGAAGAAGGATACTAAGTATTAGTGGAATGATGAATTCCATAAGAGTCTAGATATTTATAAGGAGAATATGGTTACTGCGCCAATTCATGTTTTTCCAGATTGGTTAAAGGAATTTCATTTGCATGTGGATGCATCTACAATTACATTAGGAGCAGTATTAACCCATCCAGGAGAAGGTGATATATATCACCCTATTGCATTTTCAAGCAGAAAGTTGTCAGATTCCAAAAAGAACTACAATACTACATAAATAGAAGGTCTAGCTGTGGTGTATGCTTTGCATAAATAAATACATTACTTATTAGGACAACACTTTAAGATGTTTATAGATCATTCAACTATGAGATATTTAGTTAATAAGCCAATGTTGGGGGGAAGGATATGCATATGACAATTATTATTTCAGGAATTTGACTTTGAAGTTGTGGTGAAGCCTAGAAGATTGAATGCATGACCAGATCACTTATCTAAGATAAGAAATGGAGAAGATCCCAGTAACTTGGAAGACAACATTCCAAATGCACAATTGTTTTTAGTGCAGATATCTGATGAATATTTTTCTGACAATATTGAGTTTTTGAGTACAGGATTTTCACCAACAGAATTTACTACTACGCARAAGAAAAACTTAGTGGTCAGAGTTGYAGATTWYCAGCTAATTGYAGATCATTTATACAAACTTGGAGAAAATARCATCTTGAGGAKATGTGTAATGGAGCATGAAAGACCCATTATATTGGTAGAGGCGCATGAAGGGATTGTAGGAGGTCATCACGCAGGAAACGCTACTGCACAGAAGGTATTGTGCGYAGGATTATGGTGKCCAACAATTCATAAGGATTCAAAAGAATAATGTTGGAAGTGTGATTTTTTCTAAAGARTTGGGAATCCATCCAAGAGGGATGAAATTTYATTGAGACCACATRTTAATTTAYAAGTGTTMTATAAATGGKCAATAAATTTTGTAGGTGCAATCAATCCATCAGCAAGAAGATCAKGATCYAGATAAATTATTACATTGATGAAATATTTGACCAGATGGACTGAGGMAACACTAGTAAATGATTGCAGCAYARMAAYTGCAACACACYTTTTATTTRAGAATGTAGTGACAAGGTTTGGATGTCCAATAATATTGATGAGTGATCAAGGGACTCATTTTATCAACAATACAATTGAGTCAATGCTTGAAGAATTTAAGATATACCACCGAAAGAGTACCCCTTACCACCCTCAAGAAAATACAATAGTGGAATCCTTAAACAATCTTTTGGAGAATGTCTTGAGAAAGATTTGCAATGTAAACATAGATGATTGGGATTTGAAGGTATCGACATTACTTTTGGATTATAGAACTACCTACAAGAAACTAACAGGAAAAACAACATTTAAATTGGTGTATGTACAATAGGAAGTAGTCCCTTTAGATTATTTGATACCAAGTCTGTGCATTGCATCAATTATAGACATGACAAAAATTGGCGCAGTGTAGGAAATATTGGTTCAACTAATGGAATTAGAAGAAGATAGAATCATGGCAAGTTTTCATCAAGAGGTACATAAAGCAAAGGATAAAGCATGGCATGACATACATATCAATAAGAAGAATTTTAAGGAAGAAGATCTGGTTCTCCTCTATGACAGTAAGTATTTGTAGCACCCAAGGAATCTCATAATGCATTGGCTAGGGATATATCAGATAAAGTCTGTCACAGATGGAGGGGTTGTACAACTGCAAGACTTAACAGGAAAAAAAGAGAAAGGAATTGTGAATGGTAGTCGACTGAAACTCTATAGGGATATTTGACCTACTAACTCTCAGTAGTTGCAAAACAGTAAGTAGACTTGTACATATTGTAAATAGTAGGAGCTAAAAGAAGGAAAAGGATGATAAAAATAGAAAAATGAAGAAAAATCCAAAAATAAGTAATTAGAAGGAATAAGTAAGAGACAAATAATTCAGGAATGACAGTGGGAAACAAACAGAAATTGGTGCGACACAATTTGGAAGACTATGCACAGGAAAATTATACACCATGCAAATAACTGAAAAAAGTGAAAAACAAGACAGAACATTAATGACCGGGTTTATAAAAAGGGAAAATCACTAGCAAGTTCGACACTTGGATATTTTTGAGCAACCGAGCACTTGAAAGCATGAGAAAAGGGTGATTAAGCAAGAGGAGAAGTCAGTCGATTGTGTGTGATACTAATTAATGTTCCTTATATTTTCCAATCCCATCATACTTCTCCAAGTATATGTTTTCCTGTCTTGTGCCAAATCTAATGCATAGTAATCTCTTGCACTGATACCAGTTCTTAATCTTATCTTTATGAGCACCCCACCAATGTGTAGATATTTATTTCAATGTTATATCTAGAACTAATAATATCTAATTTTCCATAACGTCTAGCTCAAAATTCTTTAAAAATTCTTCCAAATTATTTTGACCATGAAAAGTAGGAGGTTCTCTTACCTCTGAACCAATCCATCTTAGCGCACGTGTCATTCTGGCACATATTCTAGTAGATAACTCATGTAATCATTGTTGCCACTTCTCTAGTCCCACATCAGAGTCTGAAGCACAATAACTAATGCTCCTCCAACTCAACATTCCATATGCATTTGGGTTGACGTAATCCTCTTCACGCGCGATAGTTCTATAAAATTGATTCACCTTGTCTGAAATGAAGTTTTTTGTTGCGGGTTCAATGTATCATCCACCTTATGACGTATCCAAGGATGCTATAACTCTATACTCTCCATATTCAAAGATCATATTCCTGGTCTTCAAATTAATAATAGCCTAATTATCAAACGCCCAATCCAATTCCAACAGTGCTAGATAAGGTTGAGTGTTTTCTACTATGTCAATCACTTCAAAGTCTTCCATGGTGCACACACCATCTAGATCTATTGGTATCACATTCAATCTACCAATTTGAACCACTCTATGCTGATTTTCTAACTTGAAATGAATAGTTGAATACCCTAGTTGAGGTTCTCCCATGGCTTCCCATGTCTTCTTAGGAAAAACATTAACTTCAGAACCCAAATCTAGTATGATATCTCCCATATCGAAATCTCCATTGTTTGCATTCAACCTAAATTTCCTACTTGTCCTTATATTCTTACGGGCCCAGTTGACTCTCCTCTTCTCTAATTTAATTTCTTCTCCAGAACTACACTTTTATAACATACTTTGTAGCACTTGTAAGGATGTCTTATCATTCAATAACTTCAAACATGACCGCACAAAGTTTCTAATATCACTTACTTGTTCTGAAGTCTACTCTCCACTGGTCTAATCAAATAATTGATTCATGTCATAGACTGGTACATCATCTACTAGCTTTGTTCCTGAAGTAGAAGTAGTATTCTCCTTCAAAATATCTTGTCTAGTCTGCTTGAAGGTCTCCTTTTCTTTGCTCGTATCAAACTTATGTTCAGGTTCTGCATTCTTTATTACCCATTAGTGTAGATCATTTTTTTCTTTGTTGTGTCTTCTCTTGTCTTGGCTCCACCTCTAGTCACTATATTGATATTCTTCCCATCATCCTCTCTAGTTTCCACAACAATCCATTGCACATTCTGATTATTTTGGTTCCTCTTTTCCTTTATCTTTACCAAAAGTGTTGAACAATCTTTTGTATCATGGTCTATTGCATGACAATACATACATGTCACAGGTGGTTGTGGACAGTCTCTTGCATAGTGTCTAGGTTTTTGACAATTATGACATACTATTGGTCCTCTACCTCCTCCAAATCATCCTCCTCTGAAGCCTCCTCTGTTACCTTGATTATCTCTAGGCAGTGTATTATACTGAGGTGCCTGATTATACTACAGTTGTGCATTATTATACTGCAATGGTGGTCCAAATTGATGCGCGTTATTGTACTGCAGTTGTGCTCCAAACTGTTGTGTGTTATTATATCATTGCTACACAAGTTGTCCTACCATGTGTTCAACCTACACTCTATAATTATATGAAGTCCTCTCCTTCATTATTTCCAAATGTCTGCAATCCTTGTCTTCATGTCCAATTGACTTACAAAAATTACAAAATGCAGTCTTTGGTACTATCTGATACTTCTGCATCACGAGACAATGATAACAATCATGTCCATGTGTTCTACATATCTCACACCATGTCCCTTGTGGTGGTAAAGGGTTTGGCATACCTGCTCCCAAGTATTGTGCAAAGGTTGGACACTCATTCTTATGATGACCTTTTGTTCTGGATAATGTACACTAGACATCTTCTCTCTTCTCCTTACCTTTATTCTGATCCAAATGAAATGTTAGGTTCTTCATATCTTCTCAGAGCTCTTCCACAACTTTATCTGTATGCTTATATTGATTCTCCTCTAACTCTAAGGCTGCTTGCAGAGCCTTGTCCCGAGTTTGGAATTTATGCGGCCTAAATGGGTACTTCAGATGTGGAAGTAATGAATTAACAAATAAATTCCTATATTGCATATATATGATGGTAAAATTCAACTTACCTTTTATCCTCTTGAACTTCTGATCAATCTCCCACATTGATTCTCTTGTCTTCTTCTTGATCCCTATCATCCCATTCATGAATTGGTGCTCTGAACTTGGTTGTTGAAATTCATTAATTAACTACTTCTTAACATCTGTGATGGTTGTAGGCGCTCCCATGGGATTATTTACTGTGAGACCCACACACCAATCCAGTGCGCGGTCTCTGAATGTAATTTCCAACTATGCAACCTTTGTATCTTCATCTGTAATCTACTTAGCTTCCCATATCTTCTCACAGATAAAAAAATGCTTCTCTTGGTCCTCCGACCCTTCTCCATGGAACTTAGGTAACCTAATAGTTGGATATTTTCCTGCCATTGTAAAGTTTGTTGTACTACCACCTTTGCGTGGTGTAGAGACTTGAATATTACTAGCCGAAATACTTCCACTTGAATTGATCCCTCATCCTAAAATCCTTCTACCACTAATCATTTGCTGTATAACTGGTTCTTTTTCTTCAAATGTCTTAGTCACACATGGGGTTGTGGGTTCCACATTAATTATGATCTAGAATGTAGAGCCTTCTTCTGCATCGGACACTTGACGTCTGGTTTTCCTCTCATATGTGGTGCTCAATATATCCTCAATATTCCTTGGGGCACGAAGATCCTCTACCTCTTCCTCATCACTGTCCAAGCCCTCTCACTCGACTACTTCCCTCTTCTTACTATTTATCCTATACCGGTAGGGTCTTCCGCTCCACATCACTCCTGCTTTCTTTATTATTACCCTGGCATGTTCCTTATCCATCATGATGGGCTCCATTTCTTCCTTCTTCTAGCCTCTCTCTAGAGCCCTCTCCATATCTCATATCATCCTTAGTGCTTCCCCCATTTCCCCCATGCACACAGAGTGATTTAGTTGTCTAACTCCATGGTCATCATGCCTTTATCATGTAATAAGGTTTTGATTGATGTGTACAAGGACCTAATGTACCTCCCTCTTGGTCCCTTCAAGAATTCCTACTCCGCAACAATATATGATTTTGCTGTATCAATCAAAACTTAGTAATAAACCCGGCAATAATATTGTCTAACTAAAAATCCACTACGCGCGTGAATTTATTGTTAACTCTTTCCAACTGCACAATACTCTCAGTAGTCTATTCTATTGGTCTTATCCGATTAGTGGGATGAGTATCCTTCAATCTCAATATCTACTCTTGCAACAACTCTGGAAAATAACAGAAAAATGCCTCATGTAAATCATTAAACACATACTTGTCCATATACTAGCACGATGTATACGTGCAAATTTTGTTATATTTCTATGCAAACTCGAGCTTCTTTATCTCCAAACATCTTTCAATGTCCTTCTTATTAGGGTTCCATGGTCTGAACATCCCCTTCTACCACTACATTCTCTTCACTATCGTTCTCACCAAATCCTTTCCAATCCGTCCTTCTGAGTTCCAACCTGCAATGGAACCATTTGTTGGTTGTATGGGATGACCCAGGTTCTGATATTTAGGTTTCCAACAAAACCCTCAAACCATCAGCCCTTATGGTAAACCAGAAGACAACATCGTGCACAGAGTGCACGACATAGCCTCACCCGAGATGGATTATGGGGGATCGCAGGACTCATATGTCTGCAGTCATGGAAGGGATTGGGGATTCTTCTTCTATTTCTACTTTATCATGCATCATACTCCATACCTCATTATACCGTTCATTCAGATCTATCAATTAATTAACAATTATTTCGTTCTGCATTATCAATAATGTGCATCATAAGTTACTATTCTAACCATTCATCATTCATTCAAAATTGTAGAAACAACAAAAAAGTCACAACACATGATTTTACCGTGGTTCAACCCCCAGGGCTACATCCACAAAGATTTGGCTCTTCGGGCTTCTTTATTCATTGTCTTCAAATTGACATTGCGTGCACTACATCAGAAATAGTGCAAAATGTATAGTGAGGCGAACTAAGCCACACCAAGCTCCACAGATTGAGCATTTGATGCATCAGACTAGTGAAAAATGTTGATGAATATGTGATCTAACAAAGATTGAGACAAGTACTTGTTAAGGGTTGAAATTATTAACTCCTCTTATAGATTAATGTGTGATACTTGATAATATGATAAGGTTATGGTTGTTATCATATTGGCCATTATAATGTAGAGATTGTTAATACATGAATAATTTACATATAAATTTTAAAAGGTTGTTAAATAGAGTTTGATATGAGTTTGTTACGTATATGGTTAGCCTGCATCATCAATGAATCATGTCAGAATAAAATCCATAATCATAACATTTAATGAAATGCACATATATAATATATATACAACAATCAAACCCCAATAGTACACAATTAAATCACAATGAACCACCATAAAGCATTCTCCACAATTGAATCACAATGAACCTTGATTTTGACTGGGATTTAAAGTCCGAAATTTTCAATCGCCGGAAGACTCGTCGAAATTCATGTAGAGATAAAACGGTAAGTTCTGTTCATATCTGCGAGAAATGCAGATGGTTTCTAGATAGATAGATAACTGAAACTCCTTTCACCGATAATTTCACTGTCACAGAAGCGGAAAAGTAAAGTCAGGAGTGGCGGAGTCAATATTACCTGATACCTCTGATAGGGCTGTAGAAAGCAAAAGACCAGGAGAGTCGTCTGATCATCTGATGTGATGAATAGTGGTCGTCGTCGCGTTATGAATTGTCAGGCGACCATGGCAGGCAGAGATACGAATTTATGTATTAATATCCTAACATCCATGTATTATTTCCAGGGAGGAATATAGCTCAAGCGAAAGAATCGTTTGAAAATGCTTCCATGGCGCAGCTTCCTCTTCACGGCATTCATCTACCTCGCCATACCACTTTTTCTTGCACAGGTCGAGGAGGATCATCGACATACCACTTTCGTCTTCGACGGATTCAATGGAAGCCACTTGATCTTGGAGGCGGAAGCTTCAGTTACCCGCCCCATATCCGTGCTAGCCCTTACAAATATCTATCGTTTCATGTTAGGCCGCGCGCTGTATCCCATTCCCGTGCAGATGAATAGTGGTAAGATAGAAAGAATTCGACTACTGGACGCTCAACTGCATATGCTTTACGGACACAAGACGTACATGAGAGACAAGACGTACATGCGGTGGGATCTGAACCAACATTACAGGCCAGCATGAAAAAAACGACGACGTGGGTAAAGCCGAACCTCAGAAAATGTCCAACCGGAAAGAAAGATTGGCCATAATCATTTCAAAATCTGGTATTAATACCCTGAGAGCGTAACCTTTAGTAAGAAAGTCTACCTGATGTGCCATATCTCCAGCTTTACTTCCCATTCCAGAGACCTAATTAATTCTAAATGTTTTTATCACTTACAGTTCTTTTGTTTGCGCTAAGTCTACCTGATGTGCCATATCTCCAGCTTTACTTCCCATTCCTGAGACCTAATTAATTGTCACCTTACATTTAGGTTTCTATCCTTAATTCATGCCCTTTCCAACTAGTAAGCTAAGGGACTCAAGATGGAGTGCCCATGCGGTTGATCTCCTGCAGATCGGGCGTCCCCTTCTCAACTAGTAGTCTCAGAGCTTACCCGTTGTATTTTAAGTGTTTAGTAAAAAGTATATAGTCACTGTTAGATATGACCACAGGGACATAGAGTGTTTTTGGAATACTATTGGTACAATTATCACATACAAACAATATAAAGATTGAAGCAAAACATCAAAGATCTCAATGATTGAGATTTTTTCTTTTCATCCTTTTTCTATTTCTAGTAGTTTTAATGAACAACTAATACATTCATATATAGCTTTCATATTTCTATACATATATGAAAATTGTTACAAATCATCTGCAACTAATTATAATTTGTTAATATTGTAATAGTCTTCAGTAATTATAATAATAGAAATTAAGTATTATCATCAACACTCCCCCTTAATGCTTAATGAGATGATTCCAAACATCTTTTTCATGTAATGAAACTGTTTTGATAGTGCTTTATTAAAGATATCATCATGTTGATCATTTGTTTAAGGTGAAGATATCAACCAATTGTTCATTGTAGTATATACCTAGCGATTGAGCACAAGCCTTTGCCACCAACCTTGCTTTATTCTTTTGTATAGACCTATCAATTGCATACTTTGTTTTGTAAACCCATTTTACCCCAATGACTTGTTTTCAGTGGGAGGATCCACAAGCTCCCATGTTTAATTGCTTTTAATGGTTGCAATCTCTTCATCCATTGCTTTGCACCAAGCTTCATGTTTTGTTGCATCTTCAAAGAATCTTGGCTGCGCTTCAATATGCGACATTAAAGCAAAGTTAAAATATCCATAAATTTCATTTAAGGATTTTACCTTTCTTGGAGGAGTACTTGGAATTGAAGTAGAACTTGAAGTTGAAGATGATGATGGAGTGAATGTAGTAGTAGTACTTGGACTACTGGTTGGATTTGTAGAAACAAAAGATTCATCTTCCTATATAAAATTTCTTTAAATTGTTGAAAAATAATAAGAGCATACGATTTCATGAAATACACCCAAGTTCTTCTACTAAAATCATCCACAAAAATAATAAAATACTTATTTTTGTTGAGTGATAAAGTTTGGATGGGGCCACATATATTTGCATGTACTAGCTCCAATGGTTTTGTTGCTCTCCAAGATTTACCTATTGGAAATGAGTCTCTATGATGCTTTCCTAGAATGCATCCTTCACAAACTTGATCAACACAATCAATAAGAGGCAATCCTTTGACGATTTTCTTATTATGTTGTAACTTTAAGCCTTTTATATTTCGATTCCCATACCTCATATATGCCATAGCCAAGAATCATCATCATAGCCAACTTTTAATGCTCTATTTGCTTCATAAGAAAAATTGAAAGCAATGATTTTGTTTTGCAATATGTTAATTTTGGCTATAATATGATTATGATTTTCTTTATCATATATGATGCATTCACTTTTATTAAAAAAAAAAGATATCCCTTTTCAATAAACTGCCCCACACTCAACAAATTATGTGCTAAGCCACAAACATATAACACATCATTAATATGTTTTACATGGCTTTGCTTTGTTTTTATTGCTATTGTTCTTTTACCTTTAACTTCCACTGGCTTGTCATCTCCCAAGAGTACTTCACACTTTGTAGATTCATCTATCTTGACAAAACTATCTTTGTTTCTAGTCATGTGGTAGCTGCAACCACTGTCCAAAAGCCACACCTCCTTGGAAACCTTGTTAGTTGAATCACAAGCCAAAAACAAATTTCCCACATCTCCCTTTTCCTCAGAAAAATTAGCTTGTTGTTTTTGTTTTTTCCAACAACTACTTTCATAATGGCCAAATCATTTACAATAAAAACATTTCATTTTTCAAATTTTTTACCTCCATCATTAGTGTTAATATCCTTTCCTTTGTTATTTGCATTAAAAACTCTTCCTAGACCTCTATTTGCTTGTCCTCTTCCTTGTCTACAAGTGTTCAAAACTTCTTCATGGGAAAAATTCTCAAATTCATGACTTCTATCTSTGGAAATATTGGSTTTTGCTTGRAAAAMTCAAGCTCAAAAGATTTTTCAACAKGYTTATTCATCCTTTTCTCATGAGATCGAAGAGATCCCATAAGCTCATTCACAAACAATTGAGTTAAATCTTTAGCTTCTTCAACAACAACAAAAATAGCATCAAATTTTGCACGAAGACTTCTTCTATTTTTTCTAAACAATTTTTTGATTTGTTAAATATTCTCCATAAGATCTAATTTGATTCATTATTCCCATAACTCTAGTGAAAAAATCTTGCATCTAGATTATGAATTGTACATGCAACCAGTTTCAAATTAGTTTCTAAGAGATTGCAATTTAACAACTTTTACCTTATCTATCCCTTGATATGTTTGTTGTAGCACATCCCATGCCTCCTTTGATTTCGTTGTTGCAATAAGTCTCGAAAAAATAGAATCATTGACTGCTTGTTGGATGAAAATATTTTGAGTCCTTTTTTTTTTTCGATTTTTCCGTAAGTGATCTCTTTGGACTTGGGTGAAGCCAACAATAAATTGAGCACTTGTTGGATATGTATGACCATTTTCCACCAAATCCCACAATTCCTATGAAAGAAACAAGGTTTTCGTTATAATGCTTCAAAAATCATAATTTTCACCTTTAAAGATTGGTATTTGAGGGTGGAAAATATTAAGACCATTGCTTCTATTGGCCATTTCTTTAAAAAAATTGAGCGCTCTTTCCAATAGCTTCAATCTGCACAAGATTCACAAACAAATTTAATCTTATTCACTACTATAACCTTGCTCTCATACCAAATGTAGAATTATGAGACAGTTATAGTGAGAAAACACAACAAACAATACAAAGATTGAAGAAAAACATCAAAGATCTCAATGCTTGATATTCTTCCTTCTCATTCCTTCTCTATTTTTCATATCTTTAATGAACAAATAATACGTTAATATATAACGTTCTGATTTCTATACATATGGAAATTGGTACAAATCATATGCAAGTAATTCTAATTTTAACCATATGCGGCTAATTCTCAATAATCCTAAATTACGAGAACACTCACTAACCCTAAATTATGTTGCATACAGTCAAATAAAAATTTGTTGACACAATAAGAGTCTCCTCTATGCACTTACTATAATATAAATTAACCACTATCTTCAACACTATTTAAAGTGTGAAACCATCTTTTGGTATTGGAATATGACCTCAAATTGTTTTTAATTGGATAAAAGCTCATTTTCCTTAAATGTAAGGAAATAGGTAACAACCCAAGACTCATGAACATGTAGAAGTACTCTTGTTTACACAGAGCAAACAATATAAAGATTGAAGAAAAACACCAAAGATCTCAATGCTTAGATTCTTCCTTCTCATTCCTTCTCTATTTTTCATATCTTTAATGAACAAATAATACATTAATATATAGCCTTCTGATTTCTATACATATGGAAATTGCTACAAATCATATGCAACTAATTCTAATTTTAACCGTCTAAGGCTAATTCTCAATAACCCTAAATTAAGAGAACACTCACTAACCCTAAATTATGTTGCATGCAGTCTAATAAAAATTTGTTGACACAGTAAGAGTCTCCTCTGTGAACTTATTATCATATAAATTAAGCATTGTCTTCAAAACTATTTAAAGTGTGAAACCATCTTTTGGTATTGGAATATGACCTCAAACTGTTTTTAATTGGATAAAAGCTCATTTTCCTTAAATGTAAGGAAATGGGTAACAACCCAAGACTCGTGAACATGTAGAAGTACTCTTCTTTACACATAAGAATATAATTGCATTTCAAAATCCTAACATAGTATCAACAAACTATAACAATAATTCCAATATTTATGAGTATTGTAAACTGTTTTTTTTTAAACATCAAATATTAAAGTCATCTACTTCATTTAAGTGTAATTGTTTTCTTAAATTTTACACCATCAAAAAATTTACATTAATTTTTAAATAAAACAATTATGAAATACTTATAAATAGAATATGATTCAATTTATTAATATATATGCATAATTACATTTGACATTCACAAGTAGCTTCACCTGATTAACAAGTGGATGTTCTTTTCAAAGTCCATCACCACAATGTGTTTTCTCTGCTAAGGTACTGCCTCCCACTGCAATGAAACTAGGGAGATTATGCTTATTTACCAGCACATGTGTTACAAGGAAAATATCTCTATCGCTAGGGTAAACCACAAAAAACGGAAATGACTGCAGAAATCAACTCTATTCTCAAGTATGCTACATAAACAAATATTCTAGCAAGACAAGATAAAAGGCCTGCCTCGTCCAAACGTTCGATGAATTCCATTGTTGAGCACTTGTTCTCCCTTGGTTATGGATTAAGGAAGAAATCAAGGAATAAGGAAGAAGAAAGATGAAGTACAAAGAGCGTAGAAGGCACACAGACCAAGGATGGGTCGAAGTGGTCAAAGAAGCAGAAAAGAAGGAGCGAAGTAAAGAAAAGAAATTCGTTGAATGAGAATATTGAGGAAGACAGATCAACAAAGAAGATGGATCATGGACAACTCAGCAAGCGAAAAAAGAGACCAATGGATGCTTTGGAGCACCTCATGGAAAAGAAGGAAGGACAGGTTGACGAAGCCCTGAAAACGTGGGTCAAGTGGACCTAGGGTTTTAGCATCTAGGGTTTTGACACCTAGGATTCGGTCTAGGGTTTTCCAAGAGTCATTGTAATGTATAAATAAAGGTCTAGATGATGGAAGGGGGTTGGTTGATATGGTTGTTCACTTATGTTGTTGAGTACGATTATTGATATTGTGTATTGAGAGAGAGAAGTGTTGTGTTGTGAGAGCATTCTGTATTGTGGATCTTCAGTTGGGTGCAAAGATCAACCCTGCAACTGGGTGCGCAGGGAGGGGAGATAGAGAGGAGAGAAAGAGAGAAGAGATATGCATCTAAGTGCACAGATAGAATTGTATGTTTCCATTTAATATATCAAGAAATGCAGTTCTGTGGACGTAGCCCTAAGGAGAGGGTGAACCACATAAATATTGTTGTCTCTGTGGTTGATGTGATTAGTTGCTGACTGTTATATTGTTATTGCATGAATTTTAGATCAGAGATATTGTTAGAAAAACAGGACCGCGGAGCAATAAAATAAAACAAATGCAGAAACAAAACACAGAAGACACACAATACAAGAGAGACACAGATTTACGTGATTCACCCAGTGTGGGCTACATCCACCAGAGAAATTGCCAGGTCCTTCCTTTATTATTATCCAGCAAAT
>SNQJ01S0091161.1:26380-47503 GCA_010110895.2 Picea sitchensis | reverse complement strand
TCTGTCACTGTTTGTTCCAGATCCAGGTGGATCTGGGGAGATCGGTTTGTGTCCACACTTACGGATTTATCCTTGAACAGTTGTGAATGTATGCTATAGATGTGTGTTTGTAGGGACAGATAGATTCTTCTATCTGTGAGGTTTGATTTTAGGGTTGGAGATATTTGAGGCTTCATGCCAAGGGGGTGTGACAAAACACTACGGGTTCTGATAGCCAGTGCTTAGATAACACTTCTAGTTCTGTAGAATTTGGACAAGGACATGCTAAGAAGGGCACACCATCTAGAGTCATTAACTCAGGACAAGACCTCAAGGTTGTTGAACACCTTGGAGGAAAGACTGTGTAAGGAAGACACAGTGAAAGATAGGATCACTGCAGGATTTTGTAAGAGCTCTACCAGGTGGGCATTGAGTAAATGCACAGGTTGCATTAAGGAGAAACTCTGCCAAGAGGGCATTAAATCAGTGTGCAGACAGAGCACAAAAGGAAAGAACTCTTTTGAGTTATGGAATGAAGAAGATTCCAAGGAAGGATCTTCACAGGGTTGTTGAACACCCTACAGACTCAACAAGAAGTTGCTTAGGCAAAGGATTGCCAGGAGGGCATCAAATTCTCCATCTGAGGGAGAAGGAAAATGGGTTAATCCCTTGGATATCGAAGCTACAGGAAAATATCAGAAGAGATAGCACCAAATTAGCATGCAGAGATTCAGAAAGGTGTGCAGGAGTCGTGGAAACCTTTTAAGGTTTCAGAGAAGGCCAAGCTCAGGAGGGAGAGTGTTTTTATTCACAGAGGCCACAAGAGGTTGCAGAGGCTGAAAGGGAGAACTCTTTGGAGAGTTTATAGCCCTGAAAGATTAGGAAGGATAGTGTCTTCAAGTGCACAGGTGAGACCAAGGGTCAGAGAGTTCACAAAAAAGAAGAAAAGGTCAAGGCCTTTAGCATTTGGGAATTCTTCCAAGTTTGGGAAGAAAGCGCATGCTCAAAAGGAGAGCAGAGCTGCCATCGGATCAGGCCGAAGGGAAGATATGGATTGCTGAAGTTTCCACGTCCAGGGAGTAGTGGAAGAGTGTACAAAGTAGGAGAGATCGTCAGTCATAAAATCTCACACAGATCGTCGATAGCTGTCGAATCTGGAAGAAAGTGCATGTGAGTTAATCCCACCTACGAGTAGAACAAAGAAATCTGGGAAAGTCCTGATAGGGCCGGAATTTCGAGATTTTGGATTTTGGGAGTTCGGGATTTTAGAGGTTCTGATGATGAGAGATCGGGGAACTTCACAATGAAAGTCCCAAAATAGTGAAAGAAATCTAAGCCATCAATCTTGAAGGACACGTGTCACGAGGTCTCCATTTCAGGGATTCAGACATCAAAAAACATAGAAGGGAGTCTTTCAACTTTGCGAGTGGCGAAGTCCCAAAACGAACTAGATCGTCCATTCGTGGGAGGACACATGGAAAATATTGGGGAGTCCACTGGGATTTTGGATAACGGGGATTTGAAGGACCAAAGGAGAAGTGTCGTAGGCGTCGCAAAGTTCCAAAACATGAATTTTTGAAAGTAGGAGAAGGAGTATTGCCGGGAGCACTTCGGCATACCAGATATCGGGATTTTGGGAATCCTGAGGATGAGAGATCCGGGCTCTTAGGGAGGAAAATCCTGAAAAGATCAGGGCCATTGATCTGGGAGTGGATCATAGCTGTTGATATCGGCCAAGAGAAAAAAGGGTCGTATCGTCACTTTGGCATTTCGGATACCAGAAATGCAAGAGAGCAGGGGCAGAGGAGACCTTGAATCGACAAAGTCTGAAAGCGTTTGGAGGAAGCCAACATTTCGGCATATCGGAGTTCGGAACTTCGGGAGTTACGAGGACAAGGCGGTCGAGCATTCGGTGCTAGAAAATCTAAAAGTGCGAAACATGAAGAGCCAGGGAAAGGAAAAATCCATGGAGGAGAAAAGACGGGAAGAGATCATTTCGGGATACTGAGATTCGATATTTCAGGAGTTCCAAGGATATGATAACCAATAATTTCGGCATCAAAAAACCCGAGATTGCGATAGGAGGAGAAATTCGAGAAATAGGCATTTCACCATTTCAAAAATCGGCTTTTCGGGAGTCTTGAAGACAGGAAGCCAGTCGCTTTGCATTGGTGAACCCCGAAGAGGACTGGGGTCATATGATGGGAGGTCCTATGAACTAAGAGTGTAGCCCATGGGGGATAACTATGACTAAAGACATTTCAGCAAATCGACACTTCGGGTGTCGGGAGATCGAAGAGTCAAGGAAACTTGACATCAGGACTCAAGAAGTCCTGAAACCTGAAATTACTCTGCAGGAAAAGATCCTGGTCGTGCTTGAAGGCCATGTGGAGGTGAAGGACCTATGGATCGGGAGAAATTTTGAGGGTCCGATAGGGACTCAAATGAGCCGCTTTGGCTCAAAAAAGATTTGAATGGTCCTGTGAGCAGATCTCGACCAAGCGGATCGGGGGGGGAGGGGTCTGTGTCAATTTTGGTATCAGAGCAGGACTATGTTTGTATATTTCAAGCAGAGGAAGCGAGAGGAAAAATAATACTATGATATACAACAAAGTGATATCATAGGCAACTTGCAGAGACAGGCAAAGGAAGACAGAGTGTTGGAAACTCTATGGTGATTGTTGCAGGTAGGTAGCAGTCAAAGGAACCAGTTAGGAGGATTGAAGAAGAAGGTTGAAAGCACTCAGGGTTGTTGAGCGACAGCAGATCTGTCAGGAGGGCAGATAGACAGTGGGCAGAATGACTACTGAAGGTCATGCACGTGATGGAAAGAATAACCATCAGCAGTGGGAGAACGTTGCAAGGGATAAAGAACTTGTCGAGATCAGGACGAGGATGGATGAACTTGCACTATGGGTGCAACATGTTACAAGGTCGTGATGGGTACATGAATGGTCCATGAGGACGAAGGAAAAATGGCCAGTCAGGGCATTGATGGCCAAAGGACAACAAAGGTTGTTGAGAATATGGTTGAGGCATGTTGAAAAACTCGACAGACTAGAGAAGATGTTTCAAGTGTGTGAACCAGAAGCTAGGAGAAACCTCAGTAGTGAGGATGACATGGGATCAGCTAAAGATATTAGGGACTGCCAAGAGGGAAGAACATAAATTCCCAATTTCCAAGAGGATAATGAGATGAGATCACTGCGGGATCTCATGGAATGTCAAGAGGACAGCAGGGGAATTTCATATTTCCAGGAGGAAAATAAGACGAGATCACTACGGGATCTCATAGACTGCCAGGAGGGCAGCAAAAAAATCTCAATTCGCCAGGTGGACATGGGAACTAAGATGAGGCTATGTGAAAGTCTCATGAACTTGGAGGTGAGTTCATATCAGCAAGGAATGTTGGTAATTGAAGATTCATGTGGTTTTACAGGCCATGTGAATGAAGATGATGACAAGTTAAAAACTTGCACCATCCAGAGGGAGGATCAAAGGAATCTTCTGAAGATTGGGGGAATTGGAATATTCCTGCCACTTAGCCTAGAGGAGGCCAAAGTTTGTGTTTTCGATGAAGCAGAAACATCAAGAGAAAGACATCCATCCGTGACTGTAAAATAAGAATTGGACCAGATATTTGAGGCTACCCAAGTGGAATAAAATGAGAATTCCGAGGAATGGCTCAATATTTTTAGCCAAGAATCTGAAAAGAATGCAACATTAAAGCTTGCGGAAGAATAAGAAGAAGAGGCAGACATCATAATATTTGATGATACATGTGAACAAATTGAAGCCCTAGAGAGAAGGGTGATAGTGCAGGGTATGCACATCCAACAAGTTAAGTTGGAATCAAATGAAGGGAAATTCTAGGTTGAGGAGCAGCTGGAAGAAGCTGGACACATACCAGCAAGAGGAATGGCAGAAGAACTATCAGAGATGATGGCCGAACAACAGTTCAGTAAGGAGACTACAGAAATGAAAGCTGCAACAGGGTGGCAAGTTGAGGCCACAGAGGATAAAGGAAATGACATGCGATATCGTGATGATCTACCCATCCGCAAAAAGAAAATGCAGTTGAGGAGACTGCATGGACAGAACCAGCCATTGCAGCAGCTGGACGAGATGATAGAAGACATTAGGAGGCTGATGTTGATATCAACAGAGACTGCTAGCAAGAGAAAGTTGGGTAGAAGGGAGACAACAGCAGTAGTAGAGCAGCGGTAGAGAAATGGAGCAGAGGAACAACTCCAAAGAGTTGTTTGGGATCCAGGAGGATTTCAATAGCTAGGGTGGAGACCCAATGAGCAGGAGCTCATGAATTTTCATAGTAGAGGAGTATGATGCAAGAGCATCTCTCCATGCCAGCCATGTGCTAGCCAACCAGCCCACATCAGTGCACACATTCAATGAGGAGAAGAAGCGCCAGCCCTCTCACATTTTAAAATTTGAATGTAAATGTAATTAAATGCATGTAAGGCCATTGAGCCATGAAGTTGTGCCTTTGCGCAGGCATATATGTAGGTAGATTTAATGGTTGTAAGGCTGCAATCTAGCCCCGATTCGGACTAGACAACCATTTATTGGTAATTCAATGTAGATTGAATAGGTCGGTGAGGATGGGGGGAAGAGTTCAAAGAGCCACCTCATGTAAAGGATCTAGGATCTTATTTTGAGAGAGTAAGTAGAGTAGAGAGAGAGATAGGAAAACTTTGTGAGATTTAGAGAAGAGAGCAGAGAGAAGGAGTTGAGACTCTGTCAAAGTATGGCTCAGGAACACCTTGTAAAGGAGGAATTTGATATTAATACAAACTAGAGCATTTTTTTCCTGCATATTGTCTATGTTGTGTGAATGTCTATGTGTGTTCTATTTATGTTGTGAATGTATGCTATAGATGTGCGTTTGTAGGGATAGATAGATTCTTTTATCTATGAGGTTTGATTTAAAGGTTGGAGATCTTTGAGGCTTCATGCCAAGGTTTTAGAGAAGGCCAAGCTCAGGAGGGAGAGTCATTTTACACACAGAGGCCACAAGAGGTTGCAGAGGCCGAAAGGGAGAACTCTTTGGAGATTTTAGAGCCCCGAAATCTCAGGAAGGACAGCGTCTTTGAGTGCACAGGTGAGACCAAGGGTCAGAGAGTTCACAGAAAAGAAGCAAAGGTCGAGGCCTTTAGCATTTGGGAATTCTTCCAAGTTCAGGAAGAAAGTGCATGCTCAAAAGGAGAGAACAACTGCCATCAGATCAGGCCGAAAGGAAGATCTAGAACACTGAATTTTTCACGTCCAGGGAGCAGCAGGAGAGCGTACAAAGCAGGAGATATTTTGAGCCATCAGATATCACATAGATCGCCAACAACCGTCATATCTGAAAGAAGGTGCATGTGAGTTAAGCCCACCTACGAGCAGAGCAGAGAAATCCCAGAAAGTCCTGACAGGGCAGGAATATCAAGATTTCAAATTTCGGGAGTTCAGGATTTTGGAGGTTCTGATGACAAGAGATCAGGGCACTTCACAATGAAAGTCCTGAAATAGTGAGAGAAATCTGAGCCATCCATATGGAAGGAGGACACGTGTCACAAGATCTCCATTTCGGGGATTCAGACATCGAAAAACATAGAAGGAAGTCTTTCGACTTTGCTAGTGGCAAAGTCTTGAAATAATCTGGACCATCCATTCGTGGGAGGACACGTGGCGAAGATCAGGGAGTCCACCAGGATTTCAGATATTGGGGATTCGAAGGACCAAAGGAGAAGTGTTGTAGGGGTCACAAAGTTTTGAAACACGAATTCACGAAAGTAGGAGAAGGAGTATTGCTGGGAGCACTTCGGCATACCAAATATTGGGATTTCAGGAATTCTGAGGATGAGAGATCCAGTCTCTTAGGGAGGAAAATCCCAAAAAGATCAAGGCCATTGATCTGGGAGTGGATCAAAACCATTGATCTCGGCCAGGAGAAAAAAGGGTCGTATCATCACTTCGGCATTTTGGATACCGAAAGTGCGAGAGAGCACGGATAGAAGAGACCTTGCATCAGGAAAGTCCGAAAGCGTTTGGAGGAAGCCAACATTTTGGCATATCAAAGTTAGAAACTTCGAGAGTTCTCAGGTAAAGGCGATCGAGCATTTTGGTGCTGGAAAACCCGAAAGCACAAAATGTGAAGAGCCGGGGAAAGGAAAAATCCCTGGAGGAGAAAAGCCGGGAAGAGATAATTTCAAGATACTGGGATTTGGTATTCTGGGAGTTTTGAGGATATGAGAACCAAGAATTTTGGCATCAGAAAAACCGAAATCGCGATAGGAGGAGAAATCTAGGAAATAGGCATTTTGGTATTTTGAAAATTGGCTTTTCAGGAGTCTTGAAGACAGGAAGTCATTCGCTTTGTGTTGGTGAACCCCGAAGAGGACTGCAGTCATATGAGGGGAGGTCCTATGAACTAAGAGTGTAACCCAGGGGGATAAATACGACTAAAGCCATTTCGGAAAATTGACACTTCAAGTGTCGGGAGATCGAAGAGTCAAGGAAACTTGACATTATGACTCAGGAAGTCCCGAAACCCGAAATTACTCTACGGGAAAAGATATTGGTCGTGCTTGAAGGTCATGTGGAGGTGAAGGACCTGTGGATCAGGAGAAATTTTGAGGGTCCGATAGGGACTCAAAAGAGCCACTTTGGCTCAAAGGAGATTTGAATGGTCCTGTAAGGAGATCTCGACCAAGTGGGTCGGAGGGGGTCTGCATCAAAATATAAAATGTGAAATACAAATTTTGTATTCCTTCTTGTACATTTGTTGAGATAAATGCAAATATGGTTTAAGAAATGGTCTAAAAACATAGTTGGTGAATATTATCATTGTTGTCAATAAAAATTAAAATACTTTTATAAATCTATTTATTTCCTTTGTTTGATCACATTGCCAATTAAAATCTTATCGATCCATTTTACTTGAATCCATAACAACTCCACATCAAAGATAATACAAGTATTTTACTTGAATCGATGAGAACTCGACATCAAAGATAATACAAGTTATTCTTTCTTCTATGTGACCATTCACTAATTCACATGGACAATTAGAGTCTTATCAATCCCTTTTACTTGAGTAAATAACAACTTTGGCTTTCCCATTTTCCACTTAGGGGGTATGCTAGTTTATGCTTGCTAGGATCTTTTCTCTTTCCTTGGTTAAATCGACAAACTTATTCTTGGAAATGGACACATTATTTTAACAATGAGTGAAGCCTAAAGAGTACAAGAGTAACAATGTAACTACTTGGTAACTTTGTAAGAAAATATTCCATAGAATAGATGGATGACAGTTTTTATGTACATAATTGGAATCTGTGTTTCCTGCTATTCCTACCAAGATAGGAACCGCATGATCTGGTCAGTGCATGGACTCTGGTAGCGGGAGGGGGTTGCCACCCTCAAATGATGACTCCCAATATTTCCACGCAATGGTGCTATGTCAGTGAAAGCTTCCAAACCCCAGCCTTCCCAATTCGTCAAGAGGTAAGAGAATATCCCCAAGGTCGTCCTATCGCCATCCACCTCTAGAAGGAAGGCATTGGCCTTGGCGGACAATGGTTTAATCATTCAATTCATTGGAATATGGTTGTCCCCAAAGACTGTAGCTGCATGGTTCGAGAATAAATGAAAGCCATTGATCAAAGGATTTCTCATCCATTACCTCTGTAGAAGAGAATTTTTCACCTTCCTTTTTGAGATCAAAGAGATCAAAGAAGACAGAGACCTAATTTTCAGAAGCAGGCCATATTTCTTTGGAGTTTGAGGAATGTATCTGGAAAAATGGACTCTAGATTTAAATATAGAAAATTATTTCCCCTCAGCAGTCCTAGTATGGGTTTGATTTCCCTATCTTCCCCTTCATTGTTGGAGTGATGATGCCTTCAGATGCATTGGCAACTTGATGGGCCAATACATAGACCAAGCCGAACCAAAGGAAAATATCTTCTCATGTGCTAGAATTTGTGTAGAGGTTGATCTCAAGAAAGGAATACCTGAAACGGTGGTGATCTCTTTAGATAAATGGAAACACAACCAACAAATGGATTATGAGAAGCTCCCCTTCAAATGTAAGATCTTCCATGAATACAGACACTTCACAAGGAACTACTAAAAATCAGAACCAACCCCAACTAGACAAGGAAAAGAGGATTAATGGTAGGTAGTATCAAGAAAGATTGGGAACAATAGCAATAAGGTCCAACCCTCCTTAGCATGAACGTCTAATGTTGGCACCATGTTTCCCTCCCCAGTTGAAGAGAAAAAGATCATAAAAATAAATATTGATAGTTTGCAAAAGCAATTCGAATTTGCAGACATTGCATATCAAATCCAAAAGGAAGAGATGAATCTTCAATGTGAATACCAAGATGCACTAAAAAAGGAAGAAGAATATTGGCGTTTAAAATCTTGTATCCTTTGGCTCAAGGCAAGGGATAAAAACACTAAGTTCTTCCATAACACTAAGTTCTCATCCAAGTAACCATCTCATCCTCTTCTATATATTGATGGGATTCTCATGGAAAAGGTTAAGCAAGATTAATTGGAGAATTGGTGAAGGAATTGTGTGAAGAGCCTAGCTTGAACATGAGCTTGGAGACTCTAACAAGCCTATCAAGAGGAGTCAGATCTTCTTCATGCAAGGATCGAGCAAGTGTGTGTTTTGGAACCAAGAGTCACTGAAAGGAATCTTGTGACATCAAGGCGATCAGGTTGTATCTTCTACTTTTGATTAATATGATATAGCGACATGTCCTTTTCCCATAAAGTCATTCTTACTTTATTGTGTAATTCCTTGATCATACACATAAGTTGGCAATTGAATATATTTTTCTATATTCACTTTGGTCAGTTTGTGTTGTCTTGGTATTGACCTCACGAGAGCATCGGAGTGAAGTGGGAGCAACAGAGACCCTAGGAAGCAATACAAAGGTATGTCACTTGTTCCTCCCTACTAGCTAATTCAATGGTCATAACTTAGAGAAATAGTCATGTCCTGTCCCGTTTTGTTCTAGATCCAGGTGGATCTAGGGAGATCTGTTAGTGTCCGCACCTACCGATTAGTCTAATAACAAAATTGGCGACTCCACTAGGGATGCAACCCATTTTCTTTGTGGTTTTTTGTGTTTTTCCTTGGCCATTTGTTCTTTCCTTACCTTTCTCCATTCCTATCAATCTCTGAGTCTTCAGGACACCCTGATAGACCCTCTGGGTCCAGAAGTCCCTTCGAATTTTTTTTCTTTTTACAAAAATTTGGTTAGTTTCAGACAGTCTCGCACTGAACCCCACTGTGGCCTGCGAGAATACTGTGAGTTCTCACTTTGATTTTAGGTCCAGTGTGAGTTTCTCGCACTCTTCTTAAAGCTAGCTTGCGAGAATGACCCATTCTCGCACTGTGTAACACTAATAGCTTGCAAACCCTCTTTTCAAAATTTTGGATTTAAGATTTTTGCATGTTCAGCTGCCCAGATCAGTATAGGTGCTTGAAAATAACTTCTTGGACCATTGGTTGATGTTTTCATGTCTTCAGATTTTGTGCACGATCGGTCTTCATAAATCAAAGGCTCTTCCTATCCATCTTTTTCTCGACTTTCATCTCTTGACTTTTCTTGGCAAAAATATACTCTCTGATTTTGGAATCTGAGTGCTTGTTTGGTTAAAGAACCTGTGATCGGTTGAAAGTTGGGATTCTTTGTATTTCTCATTTGCTCATTATTTGGAAGATCACTTTTCTCATGCAATTGAAAAGACTAGTTTGGTATGCTTGTCATTTTTGTTTCCATTGAAAGATTGGTTTGGGTTTTTGTTTATTGCTTGTTCATTAGTCTTTGGTTTTCCTCACTTCCACCATCATGGTGTAGATCCTTTTTGAAAAGTAAAAATATTTTTTCTTTCAAAAGCATTTTTGTCTTCGAAAATATTGAAAATCAATTGTTGAAATTATTGAAAAAGAAACAATAGAGAATTGTCATTATTGCGTGATTCATTGAAATTGCATTTTAAAGGAAACTGTGTGTCATAGTTCAAGATTGGTCTGGAAAATTTCTCTTTCCCTCCCATACATAGGATTCATTGAACGGAAATTGATATATTTCATTCCTATCTATGCATCGTTGGGTGAGAGTCTCATACAACATCAGTTTCATCTCCGTTTCCTTTGAGTAACAACAGCCCCTAATAACATTGCGCAATTGTAAAATTTAACTAGTAAATTTTTTCTAGGGCTCTATTACACCAACATTTAGCTAGGATAGCGCTTTGGAATAGGTAGAGAGATACACTCTCCAAAACACAAAACTCACAATAGCATCTTGTGTTAAGGAGTGTCAAATTCCATTTACAACATTTTGTCCTGGGAAGCCCTTCTCACACAAGGGTCAAACACAAGGTCACATTGATATTGGCAGAGTCACTCACCCTACTTTGTTGATATCGGTGTAGAGATTGCACGTATTACAAGGGTGACTTAGAGGTATACCCACAATTATGAGTGGAAGCCTCTTGAGTTGATTTCGGGCTAGATACCCTGCCCTTGCGTGTGGATCGGACTGTCGACTGTCCCCCCAGGATTTATTGTTGTCTGTGGTAACCTTAGTGGCCTATATTTCTAGGGTCTTACACAAGGTGACTGTGAAGGGGCAAGTCTTCACAGTACCTGGAATCGACGTTGGCCAAACTCACTCGGGATCCTTGGAGGGTATACCCATGATTATGTGTGGGAGCTTGCACCAGGGTGTAAGTCTGTTAAGCAGGTCGTCAGTGTAACTTTTCCACCCTAGCCTAGCCCCTTCTCATCTCATTGTTGTGATGTTGGATTTCATCACCAACTAGTGACTTTGGAATTAGAAGGTCTTGTTTTCTTGGTATTGTTTCCTAGATTTTGTTTACTAGCATGTGCTGTTTGTTTACCCAAGTTGACTATAAGATTTTCTTCGTAAGTTTGTAACTCATTCACAAAAGATCCTCCACGTCGTTCACATAGAATGCAGGGTTTATCTTTAGAGCATCTAGAAGGTTCTCAACCCCTGCCTACAAGCTCACCTAACGGCTCTCCTCAACAGAGTGAAGTCCAAGACGTTACCACGCCACAAGTGGAATGCACCGACTCTCTAGAACATTTCTGAATTACCAATACTCGAGACGACTTTCGACTTCACCCTGATTCTGAGAGATAGATTATGTGAGTGAATTCTTCCAAAGACTTAGTTGTTGTCTCTTCTGGATCACCGATTGGACCCTTTCCAGGAATAGAGGGCCAAGATCCTTTTCGGTCTACGAGCGTTTTTAGATGAGACCTTTTTGGTGTAGGATTAGGCGTTGAAATCACCGTCTCACCTATGTTTTCTGAAACCTCTAACCCAGACACAGTACCGTTTACTACTGCTTATTATTTTCCTGGTATGGACGCCCCGCGATCTGACCACATCTTTACCATCCCTATAGAAATGTCCCATTACATAGATACTACGAGTATTCACATCGGGATTACCGCGGTTAGTCAAGCCCCCATCGGCAAACCTCTCATGCCCAGTGTCACCCTGACACTACCATCTAGATATTGTGCATTGAATGCTTCCATTTCCACTCCTACGCAAACCCCATCCGACACTCCTGGTGGTCCCTCTTCTTCTGGGCACTCTCTTCCCGGTTTCATTCCGACACTTCCTCAACCCCCTTTTGGAGGAACTTTCTCGTCCTCCACTGGCAGTATTAATCCTAGTGGCACTATTATGTCATTCACACCCAATTACCAGATTCCCGTTGGTGGACAATTTCACCAAGGAGGTTTGACTCAACCCCCCCTTGGCAGGAAAATTCCTATTGGAATGAAAATACTAATTGGAACACTACCCCCAATTGGAACACAACCCCCGATTGGAGGACAAAACCCACCGACCCCACCTTATGGACAAAACATACCTCCATCCTTGGCCTAGTATTGGAATTATCTACTACAACATACTCCTCAATCCATTGGGGGGAAACAGCTTCCAGCTGCATCCATTATACCCCCTAATATAGGCCAACCATATCCAGGTACATCCAATCCTATTTGGGGATTGAATGCTCAAACTCACGTCCCTATTCCAGGATACAATCCCATGAGCTACTATCCTCTACAACCACCACTGAATCTACCTGGATCTTCACATTATATGCAGACTTCTTATGGTCCTACTGGTTTTTCGATAGGGCTTTTTCCCAAAATCCACCAGTACCTACATGTGAATCGATAGTTACCCTTCTTGGCCACTTTGGATCTCCCAGATTTGTCAAGGATTTTAAATGATCCAATTCGTCACTCTCCCTAATGGCCCGCTATACTAGCCAGGCTACCATTGGACATCCCTAAATTCGACGACAAAGTGGGAGAGGACCCAAACAATCACTTCATGACTTTTCACCTCTAGTGCTCATCCAACTCGTTGATGGATGACTCTATTCATTTACGTATTTTTCAACGGACCCTCACAGGTTCTGCTGCAAAGTGGTATATAGAATTACCACGAGGTTTCTTCGCTGACTTCAACACCCTAGCTATGGCCTTCCTCACCCACTACCAGCTACCGATCCATTATGAAACAAGGACTGAGATTTTAAGTTCTTTCAAACAAAACAAAGCCACTCATATATCCGATCACATTCATGAGTGGCGATGGAGATGACATCTCATCAAACTCGAACTCCCCGATCAGTTGCTGGTAGAGTGGTTCAAAAAATCATTTGTGAATGACATCGGTCGTGACATCACCATGGGTGGAGTGGTCACAGAAGAGTAGGCCATAATTCGTTCTCAATACCTTGACCTTGTTTACTCACAAACGGGTACCCTTTACGACTTGCTACCTAACGCGCCTCATCCCTCCACTTCCGCCACTTCAACTACTCTAGCTACTTCTCATGTAGTCGACGGTGTGATTGGAACTTTCCATGCCCAACCACATTCCACCTCAAGCACCAACCCCAAACTTGTTTCTTCTAATGTTCAAAATGCTTTGTCTCCTGCCCCACCCACTGGCAAGACTTCTGAGGTAAATGCGGTTCAATCTACCCCAGCCGGTAAAAGCAAATCCAAAAAGGGAAGAGGTAAGAATAAGGAGGAAAAAAATACTTCTCAAGCAAAGTGAACCAAAAATCCACCCGTTGACGATAGGGATAAGAAAAAACCTCGATACCCTTGTCTTATCTGTGGTGATGATCACTACACAAAGGATTGTCCACGACGTGCCGAAATCACTAAGTTCCTTCAAGGAGACCCAAAACCGCCTGCTCCAGCCATTTTGTCCCAACCCTTCCCATCTCAACAACAGGCCCAATTGGCCGTTCATGACCAACCCTCACCTTCTACTACATCCTATGTATTGAAGTGTATTAGCAATTCAAAGAAGAACGACATTGCACTCACCACTCGAGCCAAAGATTATTCTCCCTCTAAAGAGAAGGTTGATGACCCACCTCCTTCATTGGTACAAACCTCTCCCGTGACTCCACCTACAAATAGTCCTCTTCATCTCAAACGGTCCTGCCTTGACACAGTTCTTCGACCCCCCCCAAAGGGTGTCGTTCAGAAATCGGCTTTCAATCCTCATGCCCATGCTGCCCAGAACTACAACATTGTTGAAGATCTGGCCCAAGCACCTCCTGCGATGTCAGCCCTCGAAGTCCTTCAAAGTTGTCCCACACAACGGAAGGCACTGTTGAAAGATATCGGTGGAATCGACCTGATGGATACGAATTTAATAATTTTTTACTTGGAATATCACATTCCAAGGCTACCCCCTCAACTCGTGTTCTAGATCCAAGTGATTGTCTCTGACAAAAAGATTTTTCGAACCGTTATCAACAAGGGTGCCTCGGCGTGTTTCATGTCTCTTACTTGCTGGAAAGCCATTGGCTCTCCCTCTTTGAATGAATCCCAGAACACTCTCAAATCCTTCAATGGCTCTAGTTTTAAGCCCTACGGTGTCCTTCCTTCATTGCCAATCACGTTAGAAGGAAAAATAGTCCAAGTCAAAGTGAAAGTCTTTGACACTCCTCTTGATTACAATCTTTTGCTTGGCCGCAGTTGGATCGATTCCATGCGCATAGTTGTATCGACCCTTTTTCATGTGGTACGTTTCCCACATCAAGGGAAGGTAGTCACCGTCGACCAATTAGCCTTCTTTAACTTGGATACCCGTATTGACAACATATTGTTCATCGCTAAAACCCCACCGGGTTATGAGAATGTCGGCATAGTCCTTCTCAAAGTCTCTTCATTAATGGGTACTTTCCCCATTCCACCACCCGATGTTCCATGCTCATTTGTTGCTTCAATCAACATGATCTCCACCTCAATTCATGGGACTCTTGTGTCTCATGACCCATGGATGGTACCTAACCTTGGATCCGGTCGAATCCGCCTATTAGGCCATTCAATAGTCAACCCCTTCTACCCCCTCTCTTGGTGAGTTATCTCCAGATCCTTTCCGTGTCATTTTTTCCACAGACGAGATGATCATGTATGTCATGGAGGACACCCCTTGGGATGATAGACATCATCATTCCATCCTCTTTCTAGAGAAAAATACCATCGAGAACTACCAACGGATCTCAACACTATCGACCATTGTTGTCATCTCAACCGTTCCTGAGTCCACACATGATGTGCTTTCCAAAGGGAACTTAAGCAATATCTCACCCACTATTCCCCTCGACATATCCATCAAACCTGGAATCTTCAAAAATGTGCATATCGGAGCTTCGTATTCCCCTGACGAAATCGTCACCTACACGTCCCTTTTCAAAGAGTTTCATGACATCTTTGCCTAGAGCTACAAATAAATGTTGGGTATCGACCCTGACATTATGATACATGAGATCAAGACATACCCTGATGTTAAACCCGTCCGGCAATGCCTTCATCCAGTTCACCCACGTAAAGTGGCTTCTATCAAGCTCGAAGTCGAGAAACTTCTCAAAGCTGGCTTTATTTACCTGGTGGCCCTCACTAACTGGGTTTCCAATCTTGTCTCGATCGACAAGAAACAAGGCACAATCCGTGTATGCATTGATTATAGGGATATCAACAAAGCTTGTCCCAAAGACAACTTTCCTACCCCCTTCATCGATCAGATTGTCGACGATTGCGCTGGAAGTGAAATCTTCTCTCTGATGGATGGTTTCTCCGGGTATAATCAAATCAACATCGTTCCCGAGGATCAACATAAGACTGCTTTTATTTGTCCTTGGGGCACTTTTGCCTATCGAAAACTCCCCTTCGGTCTCAAGAATGTTGGTGCAAATTTTCAACGCGCTATGTCTTATGCCTTCCATGATATCAATAACATCGTGCAACCATATCTAGATGATTTACCCGCTCACTCAATGCGTTGAGTCGATCATCCAACCCACCTCTGAGCCATTTTCGTCCGCTGTCGGTTTTACCGCATACACCTAAATCCTCACAAGTGTGTTTTCTGTGTGTAATCCGACCGACTTCTAGGCTTTATTGTTTCGCATCAAGGGATCAAGGTAGATCCTTTAAAGGTTGAGGTGATCCTTAATCTCCCTCCTCCTACACTTCGCCAGTTACAAAGTTTGCAGGGGAAAGCAAACTTTCTTCGTCGTTTTATCCCAAATTACACCGAGATAACTCGTGGATTTACGCGAATCCTAAAAAAGGGGTCTGAGTTCGTATGGGATACTATCGCAAACAAATCCTTTGAAGATTTGAAATTATTCCTAACATGTGCTCCACTTCTCTTTCCCTCAGATTACAGTCGCGATTATTTCCTCTACCTTGCAGCCTCGGATTACACCATTGGTATGGTTCTCTTCCAAGAGGATGATGCTAACGACGAACATGTTATCTATTACTTCAGTTGAAGTCTAATGCCTACCGAAACCAAGTATTTACATGTTGAAAAATTAGCCTTGGCATCCGTCCAAGCCATCCAATGCTTCCAGCACTATATCCTCTCTCACAAGACTACAGTGATTTCTAACTACAACCCTATGCAACACATTCTCACACGTCAATTGTTAGGGGGAATATACTCCAAATGGATCATGATACTCCAGGAGTTTGAATTGGAATTTGAATGCACTAAGTCCAAGAAGTCCTTAGTGTTCGCTGAGTTGATATGCGACTTTCCCTATTCTGAAATGAAAAATGTAGCAGTTGATTCATTACCCGATGAATCCATTTTCCTCATTAGCTCTGATGATGTTTGGTATGGAGATATCATCATATATCTCCAAACCCAGAATTTCCAGCCAACTTTGTCTAGTACTGACTGACATCGAATACTCTACCAAGCCTGTCAATATATTATCCTCGGGGATACTCTTTATCGTTAGGGAATTGACTCAGTTTTTCGACGCTACCTCACATTCGACAAAGTCGAGAAAGCCTTGAATGACTACCATTCTGGAGCCTGTGGTGGTCATAAGTCTGGGTATGCTACTGCCCAGAAGATCTTATGAGCAGGGTATTTTTGGCCTTATTTATTTAACGACTGCATAATCCCTGTCCAAAAATGCCATGCTTGCCAGACCTATAATCATAAGATACGACCACATCCCGCTCCTCTTCACCCTATGGTCTCCATTGGTCCCTTTGCAAAATGGGGCATCGATTTCATGACATGTCACCCTCACTCGGATGGGGGGCATGGATACATTATTGTAGCCATAGATTACTTTACGAAATGGGCCGAGGTGATGCCGACATTTGACAACACTAGAAAGACCACAACATTATTCATTTTTAATCACATCATAGCTCATTTTGGTGTTCCTCAGGCTATCGTCACTGATCATGGTAGCCACTTTAGAAACTTCATGATGTTTGAACTCACTGAAAAGTTGGGACTTTTCCATGAAAACTCAACGCCCTATTACCCACAAGGCAACGGCCAAGTCGAAGCAATTGACAAAGTTCTCATAACTATGCTCTGACAAATGATAGGGATTCACAAAAAAAATTGGCACACAATGTTGTTCTCGGCATTGTGGGCTTATCGGACATCCATCAAGTCATCTACTGGGTTTACCCCCTTCCGGTTAGTCAATGGTTTGGAAGCCATTCTCCCGATTGAATGCGAGATACCCTCTTTAAAACTAGTTGTTGAACTCCTACCGAATACTTCTGCTGAGGAAGAACGTCTATTGTATCTTATGCGATTAGACAAAACTCGACGCGATGCTACCCTAGTCATAGAAGCTCAGAAAAAATGTGTCAAGGCCCAATACAACAAACGTGTCAAGCCTCGCGTTTTCTCTGAAGGAGATCTCATTCTCCTCTATGAACAAGATCAAGATATTCTAGGAGCTGGAAAATTCGAAGCCATGTGGCGAGGTCCTTATATCATTAGACGAGTTTTGGAAAAAGGGGCTTATGAGTTATTAGATTACGATGGTATCCATTTAAGTGAACCTAGAAATGGGTTGTACTTGAAGAAGTACTATGCATAAGATCACATGTGCATGAGTACCTATATTACTGTACTTCTTGTGTGTCACTGTAGCTTGCTTTTGTCGTTATCTGGTCTCTGCCCTTATGTGACGTTGTGTTTGATTTCTAGATGTCAGAGTCTTCGCTACCCTACATTGGCTTCACTGATGGTGCTAGTCGTAGTACTCAGAACCTTGCTTCCGCTGCATGGGCAATTTACGCCCCTACAAATGAACTTGTCTCCTTACGAGGTGTGTGCCTCGGCCGTGCGACCAACAATATTGTAGAGTATAGCATCGTTATCGAATTGTTGATTTGATGTTATCTCTCTTGGAATCCGTCATTTGGTTGTGTGACTCGATTCGCAGCTCGTAGTACTATAGTTAAGTAATGTCTATACTATTCGAAGTCCTACTTTGTTACGGGTGTATTTGCGAATTCACCTCTTGGAACGTTATTTTGATTATATTAAATATCAACATATTCCTAGACGTCTAAATACATTAACCGATGCATTAGCTAACTATGTATTAGACAGACATTTGGGTCATTTATAAATTAATCACATCAATTTTCACACAACACAAGATAAACTGGTAGAAGTTGTATGTATATATAATGATCAAAAGAGTTTTTACAAAAAGTTATGTCTGACGACCAAAATTTCAAAATCTGAAGCTCATAGCTTCTACAAAGTGACGTCATGGATGACGTTCATGGTAACACACGACTACCCGAGCAACCCTACTAAGTAGTTGGCAAATGGACTCTGACACTCCTACTGTATGACGCTGATAACATCGAGGAACCTCTCCAAGGGGCATGTCCAGAATGTCTGTTGTCAAGCCCTCTAGGTTTTGTTCCACCACTTCATAATCTTTGGCGTCCCATCATGGCACTAGAGCCACCTCTCCTCGTCGTTGAATAGGAGAAGTACCAGGAGGTCGGTAAGGCCCCACATCTGTGTCATCAAAAAAGAATTTTGTATTTAGACCCTGGAAAAACATATAAAAACCATTTGCATATGATAAAATTCACAAAAACATTTAAAAAAGAAAAATGTGTACTTCTTACCAAGTTCCCCCCACTGAGCACCCTTGGGCAGGACCAAGTCCGGATCTCCTCAAAAGTCCAACCCGGCATAAGCATAATCATCGACCATCAGCATCTGTGGTCGCAACCAGTCGAAGAAGACATCATTATACTTGATAATTGGTGCAACTACATGTCGGGCCATGAGCTAACACCACCTCATCATTCTTGGATCCGTTGGAGCCGGTAAATCCCACTCATCCTGCAGTCTCAGCAAGGGAACCCTCTCAATGAAGAAGGACACCAACAAATACCCTTACCCGAATTACTTCAGGTTGTCTCGCCTGGATTTGGTCAACTGCCTCTTCATGCTACGAAGCACTGTGTCTGCCCAGTTAAAAACCCGAGGCTCAGTACACTCTATGGCATACTGAAAGTAGCTCTAGAGAGCCATGTGAGGAGCAGTGCTTCCAGCCATACGAGCAATGGTGAACAAAATAGTGCGGAGGGTCAAATCCCGCACTCCCCGAATGGCTACTTTCCCTTTGCTCCTCTTTGCTTCTGGAACACAGTGCAAGTGGCAGTACTCACTCATGGGTATCCCACCACCTCTGCTACCAGTCAGGCTCGTGTGGTACCCACGCCGTGACAGTCCTGTCAAGAAGTAAATGTCCTCAATATCCAAGGACAATGTGTTGACCCCTACATGGAATACTTGTTGGTCGGGATCCCACATATGCACAAGGTACTCCAATAACCTGACTTGGGCCCTCATACCCGGGATATGAAAGAACTTCAGAAGGCCACAGTATCGTAAAGTGGCAATGGTGGATGGATGATTTTCAGCAATGGCATCATCTTCTTCGTGCTCTCTTTCACGCCATTCCATAACCATGGTGATGGCCAAATACCTGCATAAGAAGCATAAGAAGAAATTTAATAACTCTATTCAACACTTGGTATCTTTTCATTGAGCAAAACTTTAAAAACAAATTCCACTTTGTGGTTCTCACAAGTGCCCTTTAGGCATAGTGTGAGGTTCTTGCAGGTTCCTTTGGCGTCACCTGCGAGAATGAGGCATTCTCGTAGGCCCCGTGTGGCTAGCCTGTGAGAATGGCTGAGCGCAACTTTAACCCCCAAAACAAACTCAAAACTGTGTTTTTTGCCAATGAAAATGAAAAATCAAACCATGAAAAGGTAGAGGACAAAGAGCTTACCTCACTGCCGTAGATGGTTCGTTGAATGGATGCTTGTAACTCTTGCAATCAAACGTCGAAGTTCAAGGGCAAAAGAGGGGTTTTTGGGCTCAAATATTGGTAAAGTTAAAATGATTATGGTAAAAAGAGATTTTACCCCTTTATATTTACTTTTACCATGTTATTGGATTTTATAATTGTTTATCTATTAAAACCTAATGCCTAATACCCTTTTGAGTATGACTTTTGCAGGCGTAATGACTTCGATTTTCATGCATAGGGATGCGGATATTTTTTCTTCTCCATCGCATGTTTTGATTTTTTTTTATGGTTTTTGTACAAAACCTCGAGCTTGGTTTTTGTCCATTCTCATGCTCGAAAATACATGAGAACGCGATTGAGCACACTTTTATCTCTTTTTTGGGCTCAACAAGGATATACGAAAAATGAACCACCCTGAAGTCTCCTTTAATCTCTTTTCAGACTCTCTAAACATGAAAAGATTGCCGAGCGACCTTGATATTTTCACACTCGTTAAAATATGTGAAGAAAGTGTCTATTGGGTGATAATTTATATCTTTTTCAATCTCATCAGACTATTTTATGAAAAAGGAACTGAGAGAGTTCTCTTTTAAGTGTTTTTCCAGACTCTATAATCATGAAAAACCTTCGAGTTTTCTATCTTTGGACTCATTAAACAAACATTGACAGACCCGTAATGGGACCGAACCACTCCTTCCTAGGGTTTGTTAAATGTACTCTGAAGGACTTATCCAAAGGATGAGATTATATCAACAAGCATATGTTATCCTCCTTAAGCTTGCGTAAAACTAAAGAGGTACTCCCTAGAAATGGTGGGGGAAAATTTGGGAAAGGGATGTGTTCTCGTATTCATATTAATTGGTAGTAAGTGTCGCTCTTGAACATGACACTCCCCTATTCATTATTTGAAGCCAGTTTGGGTAATCCATTTGTCTCTCATTCGATTTTCTACAAGGTCATACCCTGTGTCGTCTCTGAGTTAATGCTACCAAATCATTGGTCGTGTCATTCATATGTTCAAGAAAAGTTCATCTGAAACCTCTATTGAGTCAGCCATCTGCAGTTATCCATTCTCTTCGTGTTGGGATTCCCTGTGTCCAGTCCAACTTATATCATACTCTATTTCACCTTCAAAATCTGTTACTCATTTCGTGTCATTGATGGGGGATACATCAGGGCCCTCCTGTGACAATTTTTGTTCCATCGACTTCAGCTCATTATCCAGACACAAGACTTAGAAATTCTTTGGTACCTTGGAACTTGCATGCCTCAATGGTAGGTTGCCTCACTTTCAACAGTGGGTTTACATCATTGACCCCTGATCGAAAGATTCCATCAGATGTTCGACCTCAACTCATTCATTCACATTCGGTGGATTGTACTAGTGTACCTTGGGAGTCATTGACATTAATG